>LGAG01001189.1:289554-311871 GCA_001278395.1 Lerema accius | reverse complement strand
AAAATATATAGGTATTAGGTTCGGTGAGCTATTTAGTTCCTAAGAACAATTTCAATTTGAATTTGTACGTACGACTATAAGATTTGGCATAGTTAAAGCTAACACAGAGAAGTGTAGAAAAGTAAATTTTATGTGTGATATAAAACATATTATAAATACATTTAATCTAAAAAATAAAACAATTACACACTACAATGCGTTTCTTACCCAAACACCCTCAGACACTAGACATTGTCATGTCAGCTATATAAAGGAAAAAAATCTATAGCTTATCGTTCTATCTTTCGACATAATAGGTCATGGTCAAACTTCGACCACGGACAGATTCCCAAGTAATAAACAAACGACTCACCCAGTGTTATTAATGGCTGAATAAACACCATAATAAATGGCGCTTTCAACCATTCCCATGAGAGCCACACCTCCTATCCAGTATTGGATGCGCAATAAGTCCCGCCATTGTAACGCACATACTATCAGCCATCCCATGCATAGTATTGCGTATGCGCCGCACATCACACCGAAAAACTAAAGCAAAGTTAAAAAAAAAGTCAGAATTGCATCGGTGAAAGTTGAGGTATTTTTAAAATTCTGGTGAAAGTTGAGGCATTTTTAGAATTGAAGTGGTGAAAGTTAAGGCATTTTTAGAATTGCGCCGGGGAAAACTATAGCACAATTTTAGAATCAAACCAGGAAAAGCAATCACTATTTAACACATTTATAGATATGTAACGGGAAAATTAAATGTCATAATATACGTTTATGAATACTATTACAAATTGCAAGGGGGAAATTTAAATATTGTTTTAGAATTAGGTACTTTGTTAGACGGATAATAGTCGTTTTTACCCGACTGCGCCAGAAGGGGGGTAATGTATTTTGTGCGTATGTATGTATGTATGACCATTCGTTTGGCACGCACAGCCTAAGTTGATTGACTGATTTCAACACATGAGGTGTCTTGGATTCGTCTCCATCGCGAGTGACATACGCTATGAATTTTGCTAAACTACCCCCAATTTTTCAGTCGGATTTTTTATTTTTCTTTCAATGATACTGACCGGTAATAAAGGCCATAACGACGCAGACAAGTAGCCAGATGGCGCCACTAGTTCGATGTAGAAACTTGCGTTAAATTTAGTGTTACCTTGCACTTTCATTAGTAACGCGTAAGTTCCCGCTTCGGGAACTATCCGAGCCGGTGGGTATTGCTGAAAAAAATAAAAAATAAACATATTAATTACGTTCGCCACCCATATCTATACTACTAATATTATAAAGCTGAAGAGTTTGTTTGTTTGAACGCGCTAATCTCAGGAACTACTGGACCGATTTGAAAAATTCTGTTAGTGTAAGATAGTCCATTTATCGAGGAAACTTATAGGCTATATAACATCACGCTATGATGAATAGGAGAGAAGCAGAAAAATAAAATATTCCAGAAACGGGAAAATTACGCGGACGGAGCCGCCGGCGACTTCTAGTAATTAATATAATTATTTTGTAAATTAACAACGGTTGAGGTCACATCAAATTTAATAAAAAACTTATAAATCGATTTTTGACCCAAAGTACCTTTGATGAAGTATAATTCATCGCTTCTGGCGACGCCGTTTTCTCTAACACAATTACGTATTTATGACAATGACATAGTATCATTTGTAACATTGACATATGATAGCGTCATTTTGCTCGTTACTTTTTAAAATGGAATTATCACAACATAATTTGGTTTCGTTTTTCATGAAACACTCTTTAAACTTTAGCTCATATTTTTGGAAATCACCAGGCATCTCGTTTGAGCTTTACAGAAAACAATAAATCGAAATATTTGGACAAGATGAAAGATGTTTATTTTGAACTAGAAGTCGCCGGCGGCTCCGCCCGCGTAATTTTCCCGTTTCTGGAATATATTATTTTGCTGCTCCTCTCCTATTCATCATAGCATGATTTTATATAGCCTATAAGTTTCCTCGATAAATGGGCTATCTAGCACTAAAAGAATTTTTCAAATCGGTCCATAAGTTCCTGAGATTAGCGCGTTCAAACAAAACAAACAAACAAACTCTTCAGCTTTATAATATTAATATAGATGACGCTGTCAAAATTGACAACGTCTGTCATCTTTTGACATTGACATAGGCCACTTTAGCAAGTATGTCTATACTTACATTTTGTACTCCTTTTTTCTTCGGAAGTACAGTTTCGGAGTCCTTATGATCGACGAGCGAAAATAAAACCGCCGTTTTGCCGTTACAAGTGTGCATTTTTTTCGCCGCAAACTCCGGTACATTACTCGAATTGTTAAGGTCGTATGGAGACCAGTCCATTTCATTTGTGCAATCTACTATGTGCTGGAAATTATAAATAAATAAACGCTAACACACTCATACCCCCGCAGTAGGATTAACTGTGTCGCGGGTGACATGGACAACACTAATAACACCTATGACCCGAGAGCAAGCATATATCTGTCACATAAATATCTGCTCCGGTCGGGAATCGAACCCGGGACCCCGCGCTTCACAGCCAGAGTCACTATTAACTAGGCTACGGAATCGTCATTTACAATGTTTATATACGATCGGAAATATTATTTAATGTTACTTTAATTAAAACGGAACAAATCAATTACATTAATTAAACAATAAATTACTTACAAAAGGCTTACATTTTTTTTCAATGACTAAAGCTAAGTATTTGACTTCATTATTACGTGCGTTAATAATGAAAAGAAACAATAAAGAAGAAAAACAAACAAATTATTAAATAATAAAAAACTAAATTCCATCTGCTAAATAATTTTTCGAATTGCAATAAAAAAGTAAAACAAACATATCACTCACACAATAAAGAAGAATTCAAGGACACCTTACATATAAAAATTTGTCAACCTATATGGTTGTAGAGCGTACCAAAGAACTGGACATATATACAAACATACTCTACAAAAACATTGCCCTATCACAGTCGGGTAATAAGTAGTCGTTCAATTCAAGTATTACGTAAAGCAATTTGGGGGAAGAAGTCTTTTATAATGTTATGATGCGTTAGATAGGGGGAGGGGGGATCGATCAACGCGTTACGTAACATTGTTTTTACTACTCAAAATATAGGGAATAATTATAATTCTCCTAAGTCGGGAAAATGGCAACACTTTTAGCTAAAAATTAGGTAAGAATGGTCATTTCATTTTGGTGTTACGTAACGTTTAGGGNNNATGTTATGGCGCGTTACATTAAAAAAAAAACAAAATTGCGTCATGTAATACTGCAACGATCCCTAATACGATAATCGCTATAATATAGAATAGACATTTGATTATCATCATGCTTTTAGTTTTAGTTGCGTAGTTGTACCATATCAACTTTTGATTATAATCATGGCTATAGTCACTCAAATGATGTACTAAGAGATTATCAAAAGATAATTGTTACTATCATATTTGGCCTACATAATGTAAATATAAGTAACATAATATTAAACATTTTGTTACAAAGTTAAGTAGATCAATTATTATGTGTCCTAAAAGACCAGGCAGACGTTGTTCTGCAACATTATCTTGTCTACTCAATTTGATTGCATGGTTTTTCATATCAGATACTCTTGATCTTTTTCATATTATGTCTGTTATATTTTCGTCACATTGGACAAGTTTTTCTATGACATTTAGAATGACTACCTTATATCATAATAAGGTAAGGTGGGGTAAGACTAACACACGGGGCAAGACTAACACTGTCTATTATCTCGATATGCACTTGAAGAAACGACATGTGTGTGTTTTAGCCGAGAACATTTATGTTTCTTCTATCTTACAGACTGGAAGAATTTCGTATTTAAGCTATACGTATCGAGATAATAGACAGTGTTAGTCCTGCCCCGTGTGTTAGTCTTACCCCACCTTACCTTATACCTAAGACTCCATTTACTTATTATTATTTATTAGTTTAATTACCTTTTCAACATAATGGTAATAATCTGGTGAGCACCATGTCGGTCTTAATATAAATGAAACAGTGAGATTTGTTTCCACAGTACTATCACAGTTCACTGAAAAAGAAAAAGAAAAAATATTAATTATAATTCATAAAATATTATGTATGTTAGGAGTTCGACCTTCTATACCATTGTTATGAATACATTTTATAAAGAAAAGCAAAATGCACACTACCACCCTTTATTTGACATGCTGATGTCACATGTCAGACATAGCCCCGACTTTGACATCTGTCAATCAGATATATTAAAAAAATCTGTTCTTTCATGTGATGTTACATTGGAATGTATTTCATACAATTTACATTGCAGTCTTTTCTAATTATCGAGGACAGTAAGGTAATTTATTTAAACTTATACTACTCATAATATAAAGTGGAAGTAATTTGAAATTATTGAGGTACATAGTTCATGTGCTATTTAAATTTAAAATACATAAAACATAGTTATTACAAACTAGTTGATTTCCAAATGCGTCAAATGGCTTATCACCACTCAAAACAGGATAGTACTAGGTACTCAATTCTCGTAACACCTTATCAGTTTAAAACTACCTCTTTGTTATAAATTGACTGATAAATTAAACATTGCCAATATTATCCATATATTTACAATTTGATATGTTTTAAATGCAAGTTTTGCATTACTTATTAACAAAAAATTAAGTGTGCAAAACCTTTTTTTTTTTCATAAAATAATATGCTTGACAACAATCTCACCTACTGATAAGGTGCTATGTTCGATGAGCTAAGATGGTTAGTGCACTAACTTAGAAGAAGCTTAATTACTTTTGACTTGTAAGAAATGATTACTAATTAGAAATTTAATTTTTTTAATTGGGTGCCAATCTTTTTTAAAATTAAAAATGTCTGTAATAATAAAAATATTTCTATAAGAAACATACTCACATAATATTATAAGTTTAGTGTCCTTAAATAATGATTTTGATATTGCAAATCTACATTCCTCCTGTAACAATAAAGACATCATTAACTTCTTAATCTATCCCTGATCTTTAGGTATCTAATCTATATATAAACTCTATTTAAAGTTAGTACCCGGTATAAAATGTCCAGTTAAAACTCAAATACTTTCTCTGTCTAGAAAATATTAAAACAAATCTATGTTAAGCTTAACAATCCCGAATCTCTGAGCTAAAGTCGAGAAGGAGATACGGATAGACATACGACAGTCATGACAAATCTAATATGGGTTCCGAATTTAATAAGAAATCCTTGCATAATTCCTTCCATGACCTGTTTTTTTATACGTGTCGGGGAAACTCATGATTTTTCCAGAATGCCTGGTTACACTTCGTTAAGTGATGGCAGTTATTATTATGAGCCTTGGACTTCAAAGCATCAGCAATACGAAAAGTGTTACGTATATTAATGCGCAAAGATGCCCATTTACCACAAGTGGCTTGGCGGCTCGATTATCGGCTTTCATTTCATAAAGCCATTAACAGAACAGTTTGTTTATACACGATTTCCTACGCAACTTCTGTAAGGAATTTTGTACGGCTTATGAGTCACGATACAATCATGATAAACATCAATAATTATCGCATAAAATGACACAGGCTTGAAATTTTACTAGAAACGTAATTTATAAACTAAAAAATGTAATTTCTCACCCCGGTCATTGGTAAATTCCATTTTCCGACGTCGGAAAAGCTAAAGGCTACTTTGCAGACAACGGCTAGCACTAATAATCCTAAAGTTTTACCCATTGCTATCGAATGGGAGCTACGAATTATTTCAAATACACGAACGATTTGTACATTATTTCAATTTCTTTTAAGAAAGATATAACTTCCAAGAAACATTTTAGTGGTATGATTAATTTTATTTATGCAGCAGACTATTGACTTTATTGATGCCGTAAGCCGCGTTTGACTGAACCTGCGCCTGACAATGACAGTGACAGTCCGTTTCATGCCGTCAGTCGAGAACAGACTATAAATACAAATATATATCACCAAAAATAAAAGATTAGGTAATTAAAAGTAGTTCAAAATTACCAACTAAATATAATTTAATTTTAATAACCATATTTAACAACATTCGAAAGCCTTAGTAAAATTAAAAACGGATCTTGCTTAATGCTTTATAGTTTCTGTATTAAACTACGAATTTTAGTGACAGACTGACAATACTGACGAGTGTCAGCAGCAGTGACACTTGACAATCTTGACTGACATCATTTTGTCAAAGCTTGTGGTAATTGTGGTTGTTGGTGGAGTAACTCGTCAAAATATTTATGTTTGGTTGATCATATTTTACTTTTATTTGTGTGTAATATGTGATTTTTGTAATGACTTCTACTTATATCAATAAAGTAAATCACGGGGGGGTCTAATGAGCTATGATCGTTTGTCATGTTTTGGTGGTGCAGTACTCATAGTGGTATGTGTTAGTCATGTCAGATTGCGCGCTGGTAGCCAATGTAAACGAACACGATGCCAGTATGGACGTGGGGCACGACAAGTCTCTATTCGAGCCGACCATTGATATGATGGTAAATGATTTCGACGACGAAAGAACTTTAGACGAAGAAGAAGCACTTGCGGCGGGAGAGCATCAGGACCCGAAAGCGGAACTGAACAGCCTTCAGCGAGAGGGTGACATGCCATTGGAAGAATTACTGGCTCTTTACGGTTACAACAATAAAAAAATGGAGAAGCCCTTGCCAGAACAAGCGCCAGAAGTAGTGCCTGAAGAAAATGAGAAGAATGAGTCGGCTCTGCAGCAATTGTATACGGAGACGACCAGCCCCGAAGCCACCCGATGCCTTAGATCTGGTTCGAGACCCCCTTCTGAAGAGGAAGATGACTATGATTACAGTCCCGATGAGGATGATTGGAAAAAAACTATTATGGTCGGTAGTGACTACCAAGCTGGTATTCCAGAAGGCTTATGCAGTTACGACGATGCTTTACCCTACGAAAACGAAGATAAGTTATTGTGGAACCCTACTGTTTTGGAAGAAAAAGTAATAGAAGATTATATGAGAAAAATTTGTGCTATGAATTCTGGTACGGGTGTGGATGCAGTACCGAGAGGCAAACAACTTCGAGATGATGAAGAAGCACTATTCCTACTGCAGCAATGTGGTCACAATGTCGAGGAAGCGTTACGTAGAAGACGTATCTCCGCTCAAACACCAGCTCATGCTAGTGTTTGGTCAGAAGAGGAGTGTCGTAACTTCGAAAATGGAATTAAGATTCACGGCAAAGATTTTCATCTCATACGACAACAGAAAGTCAGAACACGGTCAGTTGGCGAGCTTGTACAGTTTTACTACATTTGGAAAAAGACAGAAAGACATGATATTTTTGCTAACAAAACGCGTTTAGAGAAAAAGAAGTATACGTTACATCCCGGCCACACTGATTATATGGACAGATTTCTTGAGGAGCAGGAAGCGACAGGTGCAAATGTTGTGCGTCCTGTTTCACCATCACCTATGATGGTATACGTGCCTTCACCTGCTGCTCAACCGGATCCTTTAGCTTTGGGTGAAAAAGAGGTTTTCTCCCAGCTGAACCCACATACATCACCGTCAAGGACACTTTCAGCTGATGATGCTGAGCCCGACACAGTTTCCTAATACATGTATTATGGCTATGCCATTTTCCATGTAGAATGCACTGTTATTAGAAGGGCATTGCAATTTCCTTATTCACAAATAGAAACATAATTTTTTTTAGTCTAAAAGTTTTTTATCATGTGACTTACGATGTTTTATACGAATATTGACAGTACAATGTAAATAATTATATACTATATGTGAATGAGGAAACTGGACAATAATTCTGGTATAGCCATAGGTATCTATGCAGTTGTACATGCCAGTTTTTGTTATTATTTATTTGTATATTTAGTTTAATTTAAAATGGCTTTAGTACTTTTCAAATTACATTTTGTCAGTACATGTGTGAAGCACAAACTGAGTTTGAAACGAGTTAGATCAAGAGTCAGCATACATGAGTTGAAAGAATTTATCGGTCAATTAGTGCAATCCATAAATAAATGGAAAAGTTTATTAATCATTGTTGTATTTGATACAATTATTTTCTGGAGAAATATTGTACCAAATCTTAATTATGTTTGTAACATTGTATAATCTGAATGTACTACGACAGATAGAAAGCAATCTGAAATGTAGCATATTAGTGCCTCAAGGTATAAAAGTTATATACATAGTTATTTGACATTTATTATTGATAATTTTTGATAAGTGCCTAATGTTTTTGTTCATTATTTCTATTGAATTCTTAAGCTAAAGTGTTATATCGTTCTGTTTGTGATTTTCCATGTCTAAACGTATTTTAAATCACACCTTATTGTGGTGTTACCATAAGTATATGTCATAATATTTTATTTTTTGACAGTTCCATGCTGTATTCAATCGATGCGAAAAAAAGAAGTGGTGTAAAAATTGTGGAAATTTTAATAAACAGTGCAAAAACCAAATAATTTGTTTAAGATTTCCTTCTGTTGATATTTATACTTAAAAGTAGTCACAATATTATTGATTATTAAATATTCATTACTTTTTTGTTGTTCAGATATAAACTGAAATTATTACAACCCAGTTCTATCCACAAACTAGTCTAGTTGTTCTTATCTCAATTTGTAAAAATTGGGCCATAAAAAAAATCTTGTTCAAGGCTACTTTCAACTTGAAAATATTGACGTCATTATGTCAATGTCAGTCTTCACTTGTCATTGTCACGTTTTAACAAAACGAAAACAAAGCAAAGGCTAGGCTGAACTGCTTGTCATGTTTTACAATAATTGCTATTTCGAATAATTTTATTGAAGAAGACTCGTAAAATATTATAAAACTTATAGTTACCAAATTGTCTTAACTTAATTACAGGTTAAGTAGTGAGTATAGTATTCCGAAAATTGTGGTCGCGAACGAAACTAAGAAGTTATTTTAGCTAGCCTGGTTAGTATGAATGTTACCGTAGATATGACTGAGAAAGAGATTCTGAACGATTTCAAAGAGAACTATGCGAAAATTCGTAAATTACTCGATGAAGACAGCAAGAACGACCCTGAAAACGAGCCTTATCTCTCGAAATACAAGGCTAAAAACATCCTGTCCAATATGCGAGAGTCTCTCGTGTCCATTAGTCCTGATGCTAATATTGACAAGTTGAAAGTCAACGCTATGTTAGGTGCCGTTTTAATGAACATAGGCATTATCCATATGGACACAGAGGAATTAACTTCAAGTGAAAAAGTGTTGATGGAGGCAGTCGACTTATTGTCACCGGATGCGTCAAAACCAGAGATCGTCAACACGCTAATCAATGTCTATAACAACCTAGGCATTCTCTGGTCTAATAGGGATGAACCTGAGAAAGCTAAAATGTACCTTTTAAATGCTAAAGGCTTGTATGAAACCTTCAAATGTACTATGCAAATGCCTCTACCAATTGAGCAGATTTTAAGTGAGAATGTAGCTGGGGACTTTATGTTGCTTGAGAAGGCACATACACTAACACTTTACTATTTGGCTCAAGTATACGGATCTTTGAAAGAAGACTTGAAGTCTGCCATTTACTGTCATGTCACTTTACGAAGGCAGTTGCAGTATTCCGACTATGAACCGATTGATTGGGCATTAAATTCAGCTACTTTGTCCCAGTTTTTTGCTGAACAAAACGGCTTCTTTCAATCGAGGCATCATTTGGCTGCTGCATCTACGATTCTTGAGGAATATGAAGCTACATTAGAGTCTGAAAGTAATGATGAAGTGCAATTGGCTAAGAAGGAGACATTTAAGCATCGTTCGGCTGATGTAGCTAGATGCTGGGCTAAATACTGCTTACTCCTCATGACCGCCTCTAAGGCTAGGCTTATGAATGATGCGGACAAATTGTCTGTTCCAATTACAGGTAGACAAACAGATAATATACATTTTTATCAGCTAAATTACAATTCATTAACGCATTTTTGTTTGTTTGATTATAATTATGATATTTTTGTGAAAAGATAAAAAGTTATTGTAAGTGTAATTTAAATATGATTTATGTTATATAATGTTACTGCTTCCTGCAGTTAATATTAATGACATTAATTTAAAGTCTATTGTATTAACATATTGAAAAGTGCAGGTATTCCCAATAAGCAAAACTTTTCAATATTTACATTTTTGGAGGCTTTATTTACGTACTAGTGATAAAGAAATTTAATAGTATAATTATTAACTACGTAATGCAAAGCAAATAAAATGTGTAAATTTAATTTTTCAGACATGTCAAACTTGGAGCTTGAAGATAATGAAAACATTTGTGGAGGTGACATTAAAAACTTGGTATTTCCAGATTTAGACGTCACAAAATATGAAAACAAGATTGGCGATAAATTTCTACTGACATACCAAGATGCAAGAGAAGTATTTTTGAGTTGTCAGACTTGGTTGAACAAAGCAAAAGAATATTATAAGTTAGACACACTAGCATCTGATTATATAGAGCTTATTCAAGATAGTTCTACGTCTTATTCGTACTTGGCATTCTTTGAAGAGGACGATGAAAGACGTGCAAAGATGCACAAAAGACGTATAGACATGCTAGAAGATGTAATAAAAGAAGTCAATCCCACATATTACCTGCAATATTGTAGACAACTCTGGTTTGAACTAGGAGAAGTATACTCAGATATCCTAAACATTAAACTTGACAGACTGAATAAAAGTTCTGAGAAACCAACACCACATTTGTTGAAAAAAGTAAACTTTCTATGCGAGAAGAGTATTGAGAACTACGATCATTTCCTAGATTCTGTGAAGGATAAAAACGGGAAGATGCCTATGAAGCTTGAATTTGATCTTATACGGCCAATAATTAGTGCCTATGCTTTTATTGGTCGGAATAGCATGAAAAGAATCGGTATTGACAAGAAGACCCAATTAAGCCATGTTAAGAAAAGTTTTGATTCCTATCAAGCTGTTGTTGATATTTGTAAGAATGATGAAGAAGCAGCTATAATGATGAAAGAGGAATTTAGTTTGTGTCACGAAATGGTCAAAATATTACCGATCAAAATTAAGAAATTGGAAACTGAATTGCTTGCATAGGAATATAGTATGTTGAGGTTTTATATGAACTAGTACTAAAATGAGAAATGCGTATTAGATTTATTTAACACTAGTCAACGTATATATCACAATTTATTGATTATTTTTGATCTCAGATGTCTGATTTGTATTGAAGGTTGCTGTAGCACAATGCTAGCACAATATTACTATATTTGTTAAAGTAGAATATTGATTATAATTACCCACTGCTGTGTATAACAATATTTCTAGACAGCCTGTAATTAATGCTATAATTTGTTAGTGATGAAATAATTCAATATTAGCAATACATACTTGAGCTATCATATAAAAATATCGCAAATTTCTACGGCTGTATTTATCTTCTTATTGGCCCTGTTATAACATGAAATATATAGTACATTATTATACATTGTTCATTATTTCGACAATTCATTTAAACTAGGTTACCCACTTTTGTGTTTAAAATTCGACCGTTACTCATTCTGTTATACCTACAATAGATAATAAACTCATTATTTATTTATTGGTTACATTAGGTCATATTTATGGTGCCAATAAGTATTCGAGTATTTTACTGCCGTTAAATTTAATAACCCTTGAATTGAGAATGTCACTTAGGTCACATAATTAGGGAATACAAAATATAATACAATCAGTAGGTAGTAAAATGTATTTAATCCGTAAAGTAGAATTAAATTAACGGCAAAATTAAAATAAATACAACAAATGTTGCCATATCAAAATATTTATTTAACGAAACAATAAGTAGGTAAATCACTTACTCAGTAACAAATACACATTTTTTATGAAAATATGTCGGTAGATTATTGTGTAATATAATAGCGTTAGTTATTTTAAAATAGAACTTACACGAAGCAATTGTATGTTGTCTTTATGTACCAGTTACCTCTAAAAATATCACAGGAAAAAATCAGAGATAAATACCACAGACTAATGCATCTTCTGTTTCCCTCTTTTAACGAAAAAGCGAAGGATCCGTGAAATAATCGCTAATAATATCGCAATAATAATAATTACTGCGATTAAGACAACTCCAAGCAACGTAGCAGCGACATCTAGTTGCGCGTATTGGTAGAACGGCATATCCCGCGCCGCGGAATGTAGGGGTGCCGAATGACCCCACTTTAGGACTCTTTCGACCCAGTAGACAGCTGTATCAAGTGGGGGGGATTGCCTGTCGTGCCAGATTTGGGACAGGCGTTGTGCGTTCATTCGTATTCTGAAATGGAGAAGTTTGATAGTTACATAAAATGGCAATACATGTGAGGAATCTGAACTAATTTATCTGGACTGGAGTGTGCTGAGACATGACCGGGATAGTCCACGTGGAAACACATGTTCCTACTGTGTTGTGCCGTCATCAGAATCTGGAAACGGACTGTAGTGCAGACTTATGGGCTACTTTTTTGACGGACTTGTACAGTTGTGTGTTGTGTTTATAAAACTCAGTGTTACCGACGATTGTATAGCGACGATTATAAATAACATGATTTACCGAAGTAGGTATAAGGATTTATACTTAATTTAAACGGAATTATTGTTATTTTTGGAGATTTAAATTTAAATCGTGCTTCTTTTACTATAAATAATTATTACTAGTATTCGTTAAGAGAACGAAGACAAATCAATTCCGGTTATGGACATAAAATAGCCCCACCGTAGGATTCCCTGTGTCGTGGGTGACAAAGGTCATCATCATCAGCATCAGGCATGTTAATAATTGCGTCAGATGGGTTGTATATATAAATAACGACAAAAAGTAAAACGTCATTTCGTGGGTTACGTTAACATACGAGTACGTACGATACGAAGGTTTGAAATTAAGATATTTACTTACTCAGCACTAAGTACAGCCTGTAGTCCTTCTTCCAGCGCCTGTTCACTGATCTCCGAGTACGGAATCACCTTGGCGATGCCCGCAGCGGCCGCGGCAGCCGCATTGGTGGGCTGGTCTCCGAAGAACGGCACCACCAACATGGGCTTGCCTACTGCCACTGCCTCCGTCATACCCAGAAGGCCGCCGTGAGCCAAGAATGCTATTACTTGACTATGTTCTGAAAGACAAAGGTATTCAGGTAACAGGTTAAGTTGTACATGTATTAACGGACTTTCTCTAACGATTTTCGCAATGTTACAAAACTGAGACTCAACTTTCTCGGCGTTTATAAATTGAGTCTTAAGTCAAACTATTGATATACTGACCCCGCGATTTTGCGCTATTCTTCATGTTTCATAGTACTTAGTTCAGCCATTAACCCCTCTATCAAAGCACATTGGACCAACCAGCGGATGCTCTAGTTCTCCTCAGTTATCAGGAGACAGGACAAACCTGTGATCAGTGGCTTACTATAGTTTGTGGCTAAAGTAGCAAAAGTTAAATTCAAGAGTAATACTTACGTAACAACTCATACTGAGGTAACCACTTCACTCTGAGGATGTTTCCGTTGCCAATAAGCGTGCCTTCCTCACCACTATCCTCATACTTCCAGATGACTCTTTGCTTCAACTTTGAGAGCACATTGATGAATATTTCCTCCTTGTATTTGGGCATCGTAGCCGTCTTGATTACGGATCCGAAGCTAAAAAGAAGCACGCCGTGTTCCGACTCGTTCATGAATTTCTCGATGTACTGGAAAAATAGATAATGTCAATAATGTCATTCTTCAAAAACATCTATAGGTTTAGGTAGCTTTTATACCTTTTTAATCTTTAGCAGCTGGCTTTTTATAAGTTTTGTGGTATAAAGTACCAAAATACCAAGCTGCTTTAACTTAGGATTCAATGAACCACCCAATATTAAGCAAAACAGGAATTTCTAGAAAATTCTTAACTCTCAATAATTGAAGGCGGTCGATGCATTAATGCAAGAACACACTGAGATGAGACGGCCAAAGTTAGCTATTGTTAATATTCACATTTTAGGTACCTAATTGCTTCCCTGTTTACTTACATGTGGTATAGGTTTTCTTACGGGATCCAAGTGCATTCCACCGACTTCTACGACAGCTGGTAGCAAGGGTTTCACACCATTTAAAGAGTGAAACGTGTTTGTTAACAACAATGACATGTTCTTCCCCAAATCATCCAAATCAGGGATTCGTCTTCCAAACTTTTTTTCGATTATCGCTTGCTCCTTTACCTGTATTTTATGCTTAAACCAATACTTGTAATATTGGTTCAAGCATGTGTTTGTTAGACGCTCTTCGAACGTCATTTGAGTTGTGTAAGGGAGGGATAATGTAGGCACGTAAGAGGGGTTGTCGGTGAGTCCAATGCGTGCCGCAGACCAAGGCATTAGAGAACTTGATAACAAGGCGACTCTGGGAGCCTGTATTTTAAATACATGGAGTAAGCCGAGCATGCAGTCACTGCTGAAGTTCTCTACGATCACTAAATCATACTCCTTCTTTAGCGCTTCAATCAGCGGCGGCCAGGTGACAGCTTTCTCGCAGACGTTCAAAGTTATCTCGGCCAGTGAGTCGAATTCTAACATTTGGGCGATAATTTTCCCCAAGTACGGGATCCTCAACACCCAACTCGGATTCTCAAATATGCTCAGATCCAACGTTTCCACTCCTAACTCCACGATCCCTTCAAAGCTGACGTCTGTGTAATTAGCTGGCGGGTCTTTGAGCGGGAAGAAGGAAGCCACTGTGACATGATGTCCTCTTTTTGTGAGCGCCCGCATCAGCGGCTCGAAAACCATTTTATGGCTCTTGCCGTTGTCCGGGAATAGTCCGAGGATTCTGGCGCCATCAGAGAATGCAAAAATCGTGAAGATTGCGATAAAAGTCTGTGCTGGACGCATCGCACGGATCATCCATACACTACCAAACTGTCTGTATACACCACCTTGGCAAAATATGAAAATTTACCGACGCGGAACGACCTTTCAGCAGTTACTTAGTCTATGGTATA
Organism: Lerema accius; assembly: GCA_001278395.1. Taxonomy (NCBI): domain Eukaryota; kingdom Metazoa; phylum Arthropoda; class Insecta; order Lepidoptera; family Hesperiidae; genus Lerema; species Lerema accius. The sequence goes on along the minus strand of LGAG01001189.1, from coordinate 296,853 downwards.
ACCGTGACTTATGTAATTGGCACTAATTAAAGTGGTCAGTAACTTAAAAATCCCAGCAGTTACATTGAGCAGTGGAAATAATGAGTTGGGCAGTAAAATATTTTTTGGGCAGTAAAATAAAAAGTGTGGCAGTAAAACATGAGCAGTACTAAAAATACAAAGTGGCGGTAATTTTATCATAAAAGGAGCAGTTCAATAAGTAATTGGGCAGTAATACATGAGCAGTAATTTAAAACAAATTGGCCAGTTACATTGGGCAGTTATTATAAGCAGTTAATGTGGGCAGTTAAATTATTATTTTTAAATAATGAAAAGAATTTGACAAAAATCTCATTTTTAATGGTCTTTGGTTGGGTTAGGTTAGGTTGGTATGATTTTATTCGTTCGGAAGGAGGAAACCTGCGTCAGCGGCTTTCCGACGACTTCTGTGACATAATCCAATTATACAATAATGATAATCGTGTAGACTTCAATTAAGTGGGCAGTAAAACTTATAAAATGGCATACCAAAAAGTTAAGTAAAAAACGCGTTATTTGACGACGAACACTAAAATGTGAAGGTGTGTTAAGTAAGGGTTAGGTTTAAATTTCGTTTGCCCTATTAAATCTTTATTTTAACCCTACGAGTTACTGCCCTCAAGTTGCTGCTCACAAGTTACCGACCAGTTGCAACTTTATAACTGCTCACTATTAACTGCCCATTTAATTATTTTACTGCCGAAAAATATATTTATTACTGATCGTTTTTATTTATTTTACTGCCCAAACTTTACTGCCAATGTCATCAATTTTGCTGACCAAAATTGAAATAAATTACCGCCGCGTTAAACTAGTGCCTATGTAATTTCAATTGTAAACAGCTTGTGTAATTCACATTACCTTTTGACGGAACTCGGTCAGTGCCCGCGAATGAATTGATAACGTCGTACTTTTTTGAGATAAAAGATAAGAAATAACATTGATGATTGTGTTTATGATCGCCAAATCATAAGTATGTTTCAATTAGTTAAGTCTTCGTATCATCTTAGTACCTAAAGTGCAGCGATCTTTTATTGGAGTTAGTGTACAGTTCTATAACAAAGTCCCAAAATTAATATACGACTTCTGATATTGAAATCACTTAACATTACTGGGAAAGTGTGATTTTTTTTTAATATGTGCTTTATCTAAATTCTTACTTAGAACTACAGATGGCGCTGCTAATAGCTTAAATAAAATAAAATAAAATGTTGCCATATCGAAATATTTTATTAACGAAACAATGAGTAAATCACATACTCAATAGCACCCAACAAATAACATAATATTTATTATCAAAATATGGTAGGTATTTTATTTTTAAATACATTGCATTAGTTTTTTTTTATATTACTTGAAGCAACTATTTACAATAATGTACCAGTACCTCTATAAATATCACAGAAAAGAAACAGAGGTGTAAATATTATTTTACCTAACATTCCGAAACAACAATAAATTTTACAATAGAAATAACAAATGAACAAACGTGTGTGTGTAAAATTCTTTTACACTACAATATTTTATAAATCCAATAACATTGCAACCATATTATCAATTTAATAGTGCATTGGATGAGAATTGTGTTAAATCCGACTGCAGAAAAAGGGCAATTCTTTGAGTGTATGTATGTCCATGTCTTTGGCGCTCTAAACAACATAAACGGCTCGAAGGATTGACGAAGTCATTAACTCCCTACTTAATTGTATCAAGCTTATCATAAACCTATGAGAGCTTTAAGCTCCTTCGGTTACAATGTCTTAAAAATATAATTTGGTATAGAAAATTAATTACCTATTACAAAGATTACCATACATCATTATTTATCTAACTAAACCAAATAAAATGTTTATTCAAAACTTTGAATTAATAAATAAAATTTAATTAATTTTAATCAACCATTTAAACCCTGCCATGTTCTCACTAAACTTATTTGTAAACATTAGTAAATCATGCATTAATAATCACTTTTAGGACACGTATTTTCAGCCGCCGAATTTCCACCAGCTCATTTTACACTGGAGTGTGACTACGCATTACGCAAAGTCTATGGGGAGGGGGCAATGACCGTTAGAAGAGCTAAATGTATAAAAAAAAAGTTACCATCTTTGTAATTATAAAGAATTCTTTGTACTTTATTTTAGTCTTGTTAATGGCCTGTCCCATTTACTTAGTAAATGACATACATATATTTTGGTAAAACTAGACATTATTTTTGATTCGAGATGGAAAAAAAATTACCTAACATCAAAAGTAGAGTTTTATCAGAATAACGCGCGCTAAATTCGGCGGTCGAAAATAATACATTTTGTGAGTAATCAACACTAATGTTACAATTTAAATAACAAAGGAGACTTAATAAAGAAATAAAGTGAAATATTTTATAATAAATAAATCAATAAATGCTATTTATACCATTCCTACTTGCTATTAGAGCCTTTATACACGAGGTTTTTTTTTCTGAAGAAAAACCATTGTTTTCAAAGACTCTTACACAGCACTACATTATTTTTAGGTGCCTCTTAAACACCTCCACACTTGAAAAATTCTTAATTTAAATCCACTATCTACAATTTCGCTAAAACACAGACCTAATGCATCTTTTCTTTTCCTCCTTTGACGAACAAGCGAGAGATCCGAGATAGAATCGCCCAAATACTAACTACTGCGATTAGAACAACTCCGAATATCGTAGCAGCGACATCTAGTAGCGCGTATTGGTAGAACGGCATATCCCGCGCCGCGGAATGTAGGGGTGCCGAATGACCCCACCTTAGGACTCTTTCGACCCAGTAGACAGCTGTATCCAGTGGGGGGGATTGCCTGTCGTGCCAAATTTGGGACAGGCGTCGTGCGTTCATTCGCATTCTGAAATGGAGAATTTTTTTAAATTAAATAAAATGGTATAAAATAAAATTGTTATAGTTTTTTACACGATGTGTTACGTATCGACGAAAATTAATTAAAATAAAGACATGCACACTATGAAATTTATTAATGTAACTTAGTAGCTAATTATAAGACCGTGGGCAGGGGTGATCTCTTACCATAAAAATAAAAAAATATTTTGAGACAAGTCCAACGTTAATTTTAGTTTTATGACATTATAAATGTCAGTCGTTAAGTCTTGTCAGTTGTCGGCTTGTTGGGTAAGTACTTATTATTACGAATTTAGGACACTCGGTTGCGTCATTCATCAGGAAACAAACGAGCAGAATTAACAGAAACAGTCATTTTAAAAGCACTACTTTTAAGCGTGTCAATTCTTTACATTGAACTTTCGACATCTCACTAAACAAGAACTTCATTATAATATTATTACACTCCTAGAAAAGAGAATCGAACCATTCTACATTTTTAAGACATGCTAAAATTATGTTCCTGTATCTGGCTTATAAATATAGATACTGATTGTGACTCACATGTTTAAATGCTTGAAATTGATTAACAATGTTAGCCTAAAACTCATAAATGTAGGTTAAAAGGACACAAGATGACCCGATTTAATGTCCGCCAGTGCTATTGTTCTTCAATGCCTAATAAATATTAACAGATAAATAGGTCGTCTACATAGAAATACCAGTATTTATATCGTTAGACAGTGGGCGCCATAGAAGTGACATAATTATATTGGAACTTGGCGCGAAACTTGCGTGAACATTTTAGCACTTAACCTTGAAATAGAGAGCAGATTATTTAGGTTGCATTATAGTAGGGCATTGGTAAAACAAACATTTAGAAATGTATTTCACCAAACCAAGTTATTACTATGATAACAACACAATCTAATGGTAGGAATGCAACTTTTTCAGAGTCCATTAACGAACTAGTACCTAATGTAAAAAAAAAAAATTAAGGTACTCTTCAAGAGTTTCTATACCTTAGTTTTGGGTGTAGAAAACTTAATTTTTCCTGTATTCAAGGCAAGCTTTTCCGTTTGTTCTTTTTGTCTTGTTTACTAGCAATACCTACATCAGTTATGGTTTCAGGGTTAAGTACCTATTGATGTTACCTACAATTAATTACCCTGTGACTTGACTTCTCATTAGAAAGCTATTTACATGATACTGCAGGATGTAAGTGTTTAATTTAAGGTACAGAAAGACTTCCTAAAATTAAGATAAATGTTACATAATTCATTTTCATAACTCATAACATTTACGTTGAAAATTTTCCATATTCACTCAAACTATTCATTGAGTATACATATACCATATTGTACCTTACCTAATGTATTTAACGAGTAAATGCATAAACGTATGTACTTAAACACTTAAGATGAATTGTTAGTAAGCATATAAAGACGTCAGTTACTTATGCTAATGTCTCCATTTATCCATGGCTACTTATGTACACGATTGTAATATAATGAGAGCATAAGAAGATAATAAGTTGTCTTGTCATACCTACTTGTCAAGTGACCACTATCACAATGAGTGACTATGCTTTATCTCTGTGAAGTATGCCAGACAGATGTCGAAGAAATAATGATTGTTGTGTTATTGCTTCCCATTTAGGCTATTATCCTTACAACGTTTATTTTTAGAATTTATCAGGAATATGCTTGTTGCCTCAACGTAACCCATAGTTTTGTCTGTTAAATAAATCATGTTAAAAAGAAAAACAGAAAAGACGAGCGGTGAAAATTAGGGTATTTAAAAAGTTATAGCCTAATGTCATTTTCACAATCTAGACGAACGAATCCAATGACACCCCATATGTTGAAATATGTCAAGTCGGTTATGCTGTAGAGCGTGTCAAAAAAATGGACATACATACATACATATGAATAGACACGTACATATATTACATACATACGCTACGAAAACGTTACTCTCCTTACGCAGTGGTGTAAAAAGTATCGTATCCTGGGGTACTTAATGACCCCATGCAGTAATACACTATAAAAAATAATAACATGATCTTCTAAAATGCGTCTTTATAAATAAATAATCCGTGTAGATAGTTTCCGAATTGTATAGGGTCTTTTAGTATTGAATCTGTCGAAGTATTGTAAACTTTCCCTAGAATTTATCGCATATATGTCCCCAGGATTTTAAGTAAACGCATTCGACCTTAGATGTGGGTGCCGTTTTATTACCTGTATCCTTTTTAGGAACGTTAACAAATCGATTCCGGTTGTGGACCTAAAATTATCCTTCGGTTTTAGATGTTGGAGACCAAGTGAATTAGATACATCCGACTATTAAACTCGATAGATTCTAGGCAATCCTTTGTACGTCTCTTTAGTTGACTGACTGACTAGAATGATAGTCATATTTAGTAGGTACCGTTTTACGTCACTTTACTTATAAATTACAACATGTAACGAAAACACAAATAATTAATTTAGTTAATAAGTGATTAGAAAGTAATGGTACTTTACGAAACATTGACATGATATTAATAGATAAAATAATTAACAACAACTTAGTGTAAAATTTTGCTTGCTAAGACCATTGATGGCTGACTGTGAGAACGAGAAATATACCTTAAATCCTTACTAACATGACAATTAGTGCAAATAAATATCATTTCATTCCAAAGGTCATTTAGAATAGACTTTAAATGCTACATGAAAACTGAAGTTCGGTAGCGTATGATGTGGAAAAATTACAATATACTCGTATATCGGTAGGTAAAATAGGTAAGAGAGATTATATTGCAGAAGAATCTTCTAATTTGTTTATTTTGTCTGCAAAGGAGTTTATAATTTATTCAACAATGGTTAATTATTATTTATGCTAATTAATTAGGTACCTACCTATCTACTTATAATTAAAATAATACAAAAAACAAAAAGTTACAACAGGTAATAACAAGTTTAACTATTAACGTAGTTAATTTTAATTATTTATATTTAACAACATGTTTTTATTTCTTTGGGGTCGCAGGAGCCCCCACGCTATTAATCACAAAATAAATCCATACCTATACCCAACAAATATATAGGTATAATTGTACTGTATTCTGCAGATACCCCAAGTTATTATTGAAGTTTAAAAACTTTTAAACTTTTTTTCTTTGTTCTTTCTGATTCTGTACTGTTCTGTAAATCTTATTAATTATCAAAAAAAAAACTCTCTTTCGTACATTACTACAACGTGGATAAAATCACTTATGACGATCACGACTCTCAGTCATGAGGAAACGAGTAAGAAGAAGAATAAATTCCTAAATCTATACTAATATTATAAAGCTGAAGAGTTTGTTTCTTTGAACGCGCTAATCTCAGGAACTACTGAACCGATTTAAAAAATTCTTTTAGTGTAAGATAGTCCATTTATCGAGGAAACTTATATGCTATATCATCACGCTATGATGAATAGTAGAGGAGCAGCAAAAAAAAATCCAGAAACGGGAAAATTAAGCGGGCGGAACCGCCGGCGATTTCTAGTAATAAATAATAATAATAAGATTTACTTACTCAGCACTAAGAACAGCCTTCAATCCCTCCTCTAAAGCTTGTTCATTGATCTCCAAGTACGGGACGACTTTCGCGAAGCCTGCAGCGGCCGCGGCAGCTGCATTAGTGGGCTGGTCCCCGAAGAAAGGAACCACCAACATGGGCTTGCCAGCTGAGACCGCCTCCGTCATACCCAAAAGACCGCCGTGAGCCAAGAATGCGATTACTTGTCTGTGTTCTGAAAATTAAATATGTTTAGGTAATAATTAAAACAGGAAAACAAAAATTTTGGGAATATAGACTCGTAAAAAAGACCGACCCATTCAGTCTAAAAGTGACGAACGTAAATATGAAGTCGCTCGACTATGAAGGCCGGGCCACTCGGTATAGTCACAGACGAAAAAATATTATGGACTGAGACTTCGGAACAAATGAGCGTAGTAGGAAAAACATAACGTACGATACTTATCAAATGATAACGTTTCCCGGTACATTGGCTTGACTCGCCGTCCTCTATGACATAGTACGTGAAATCGTAAAAAAAGAAAAAAAAAACTTTATTTTTTTGTTCTGAAGACTCATTTTTTGGTCTGAGAGTACAGTATATATGGCAAGCGAGTGACAGATTTTTGTTCGTCACCTATTATGACCACTCTGTCTATTAGTTTTTATGGGTCTGTGGATGCCTCACTTATCAGAAACACTTGCGGTTGCCAAAGAATAGTCAATCGGAAAATAAAAATGCTATTCCCCGTCCCTAAACTCGGATAAATCTGAAGATTCAAACGAATGGCAGCAATAGATTGTGTTGATAACAATTTTCTTTCCTATTTGCTGTTACTCGGTTATGAAAGATATCTAACAGTGAATTTAGA
>LGAG01001189.1:274092-288936 GCA_001278395.1 Lerema accius | reverse complement strand
TCATAATATAATTATGTTGAAATCTGTGGTGTCTGTGGGGCGCGTCAAAGAACAATCAATCGGAAAATAAAAATGCTATTTGGATGTTCCCCTTCCCTAAACTACGATAAATTATGAAGAAATCCAAACGAATGGCAGCACTAGTTAGATACGTTGATGACAATTTTCTTTCCTATTTGCTGTTATTCGGTTATGAATGATATCTAACAGTGAATTTAGATTCACTATAACGTTACAGATGGAATGTAATAGTCGTTGAAGCGAGCAATATACAGTTAGTCTTGTGACCACACAGTGAAAGTCATTAGGATATTAGAAACATTGTTACATTTGGTATTTTTAAAGCAACTAATGTAGTTCTTACCCCTGTGTCCTATGAGAAAAACTGATTTTACCACGTCTTTAAAATGTTATCAAAACAAAAAATACAAGTTTTTTTTCTGTATTTTTTTATTTTACGATCATAATAGTTTCTTTCTTTGTTACCCCCGAAAAATAACCGATTTACCCCCGCCGGGGTAATTACCCTCAGGATAGGAACCAAGGGTCTAGGTAGTTTAAATCTCATTAAATCTTATTTAAGGCAACTATTAGGATTATTGAAATATTTAAATAAAAAAAAAATGCTATATCATGGTCACATTACTTGACACTGTTAGAAGCGCAGTGGTTTTTGCACAACAGCAGTGAACGGGTTAATAAGTTTTTGCGGTATCCATTCGGGAATAATTTAGCACAGATTATGAGAAGCAAGGAATTGATTCTAACGGCAAATACAACATAAGAAACATTCTGCTAGTTAATTTAAGAAGTAGAATATTTTTAACACTAGTTTGAGTATTCAATTAAACTTAAAATAAATAGTTGTAAGAATAATTTAGATAAGTACCTACTTAATTATTTAAATTATGTTTAGATTTAAACGTTTTAAGTTAGTTTTGTTTTTAAATTAATTTCCTTTATAGTTTTTAATTACGCACCTCTGTAATTTAAAAAAAATCAGTTGAATTTTTTTTTTTAATTTTTAAATTACTTGTTTATCTGTAACTAAAGATATTTGCATAAGAACAAACTATAAATAATTGCATGCTAGTAGAACACATACATACTTTAACAAGAAATTTCCTGATGCAGGTAATGCAATAACGTCATAATTATGACGTTTATACACTTCTAGTGACTGCATATCCTGATGCATTCACTCGTGACTGAATTGAAAACTCGCAGCATATTGTTGTATAATAAATTAGGTCATTAACTACTAGAAAACCGGACAGAACAGCTACTTTATATTTCCTCAATTTTTTTCTTTTATAGTTTGGTTTATGCCTTAGCTTTCAATATTAGGTCTTATGTCTTTTAATTTTCATGTATTTTATGTAAATAAAAGAATTTATGCTCGTCGTATTGGATAACTTTCGGTATAGCTACTGCCAGTTTTGCCAAGCGTGATCCGAAACCAAACTAGGTTCCTCTAATATAATACAACATGTTTATTAACATCGCTCCAGTCATTTATGATGATTTTAGTGACCAACACAACTAGCTCAATTCAAAAAATGTAATAGACAAAGTTCAGAAAAAAGTGAGGTAATTTTTTTCTTTTTTTACGATCTGTCGTATGTCACCGAGCACAGTCTGCCGAGAAATGTACCGGGAAACGTTATCATCTGTTATTGTATGTTTCCCTACTACGTTTCTTTGTTCCGAAGACTACGTTGAAATATTTTTTGGTCTGTGACACCTAGGTAGGTAGGTACTATAGGATTTTATGCACTAGCAAGACTAGGTCATTACTACGGGGAAATTGATCACCGCATAGATTATTTTGCTGATTAACTGAGAATTATATTTTCGCATGATATGGTATTATTTATTAGAAATCATACCGTGTTTACATAATTATATCACGTGAGATAGAAGGATAATGAAGGATAATATAGTTGTACAAGAAAAATATTTCAATCACATTAACCTTATTAGAAACATTAATTCTTCTATTAAGGTGTCTCATAGAAATAAACTACCTAATAAAATCTATATTTAATATTTTTTAATAATGACCCTATAATATAAAAATCTTAGCCTACATACCTAACTGAAGTTGCAAAATTAATAATGAGTGGGTACTGAAATCTTTGAAATACCTATACAGGGTGACCACGTATTTTAAATTTAAACATATAAAATTTAGTTTTTCGTAACTAAAGTTTGTAAAATAAACACGTCGCTAAAATTGATGGCAAATAAATAAACGTTAATTCCTTCTATTAAATGTAACTATGCAAATAAAAAGTATGTAGTTGATGGAAAAATAAAAATATTCGGCAGACTCAGGGGTACGTAACTATTCTATTCTTTAAACTTGAACTGATTGATATGGCCTTCGATACTAATTTTGTTTTTAGCACACGAACTATTGGTGTGATTGTCACATGGGGCTGACGTAATACAAGAATACAATCAACTGTTTTCTACTGTCTATTAACGGCCGTTTTCAATAAGCTATCCGTAAACGTAATCTCTAGATAAGTTTGAAGGAAATGTGAAAAATAGTTATCGTAATTACAAAAACAAAAATTAATGCAATTGTAATTACAAAAGCAGTAATTACACCAGCTAAAAATGGGGGGAGGGGGATTTAAAAGTTAAGCCAATAGTCCTGGTTGTTATTGCCTAAGTCTTATAGTTTGTTCCGATGTCCATGTGCGGTAGGGGTTGGTGACACTGTCAGCTCCTTTGCTATCTTAAAACCATAAAAAAAGAAATCCTAATAATTAGATTCTTTCTTTTAATAGTAGTGGTAATTACTAGTTAGGTCCCCCCAGGATAGGTCAGGCATTAAGTAAGTTACCTCCAAGAATACTTACGTAACAACTCATACTGAGGAATCCACTTCACTCTGAGGATGTTTCCGTTGCCAATAAGCGTGCCTTCTTCACCACTATCCTCATACTTCCAGATGACTCTTTGCTTCAACTTTGAGAGCACATTGATGAACATTTCCTCCTTGTATTTGGGCATCGTCGCCGTCTTGATCAGGGACCCGAAGCTGAATAGAAGCACGCCGTGTTCGGACTCATTCATAAATTTTTCCATGTACTGAAAAGATGATAACATCATTTTTAATCATGTAATCATTAACAGAAAAGATACCCGACTGCTGGAAGAGGGGGGAGAGGTTGTTATTTAAAAAATATATAGCCTATAATTTAAAAAAATCAAACAAAGCTGAAAATCTCGAAAACGGTGTCACTCTTAACTGAGGTAATTTTTTTTTGACCTGTGGTAGGTCGCGAGAGCTATCTCCCATTGGCGTATGACGTACAACTTAAGGGACACTGTATAATTTTACGCTTGAAAAACATTTAATATCTTATTTTGGTTGAATACTGTTTTGAGTACAGCGCCATCTGTCGGATAATGTTCATTATATTATAACTTCCTAATCTTTAACAGTCTAGTTTTATTTTTCTATTAATAACTAAACACTATTTTAAGGAAAGGACTCTTTATTTCACAATAGTAATCAATCATTGAAAAAGCAACAGAGTTTCCTGATTGTTCCAGTAAGACAAAGAGCAACTAAACGTATTGTCTTTTACACGTTTCCTATTTCTAAAACAATGCGACAACAGAGTAGCCAGTTGAAATGAGCGCTTTTAAGAGCCACTAAAACTGCTCATGGTATTGTATTTATTGATGGTTATGGTCAAGGTTAAAATCATTATAGAAAGACAAAGTTTTATACTCAATGTTCATCCTTACATTGCTAACACTTTAAAAATCTGTATCTCAACAGGTAGGTATGTAAAACTCCTCCTAAACTGCTATAACGACGTTAAAAAAAATCTGTGAGGTACTTTAGAGTCGCCGAGTATGGTTTTGAACCACAGTTGGACCCGGCAAGTGGTGTTGATGTTGAAATCGCTGTTATAGCAAAAATTGTCCGTTATGATGAGCATTTACTAAAGGTATATGAAAATTGAAGGTAGGGAGTGTCTTATGTGGAAAATCAAAAGATAGCATCACAGATAAACCCTGTCTGTTACCCCAGAATCCGGTGCTTTAAAAAAATCGGTTACTTTTTTCCCTACGATTTAAACCTTACAAAAACATTTTTTGGCAACCGATTGCAAATCATTGTCATTACTTTACAGCCGAATACCATAATTATAGGATTAACGTTACATTAATAAGTAATTATTTTGCAATTACAGTGGCATTAACATCTTCAGATTTCAATTACAACTTCATTAACCTTGAGTTAAATTTACGCATTACAATACTTATTCTTGAGCACAATTAATTAACGTTTGATACCTATGTACCAAATCACACTATTTGATTAGGGAGGTACTAATTTAAAACAATTAAGTAAATGTAAAATTAGGTAAAGTATTTTTCGAGAGATTTCTGTATTTTTATAGATTTATTTTTGTGTTCAATGTAGGTATGCAGAGCTTTTTCTTCTTCTCCATTTTAAAGCAGCTTTAAGAAATAGGGATAGCTTTAAAATATTTTTATCTGCATAATCATAGCATTGATACCCATATGAATAAATGTTTTTGAATTCCAATTTGAATTACTGGTATTGTTATAGTAACGATGATACTGATTTTCAGTGCAAGTCCATGGCATTCACTGCTGAATTTGATTGTTGTTATAACCAATTGTATTTTATTGTAGTTGAATACCTGTAGCATTGGAATATGCGTACAATGCGCTATTATGTAGGGAACTACCGAGCTATGGTAGGTAAACGGCTTATTAAACTATTTCTGATATCAGTAATTAATGTCAAGATGTTTGAACTAGTCAAGTTATAAGCCAGAGTTCGGATTAAAGATAACTGATATGTCGAGTAATAATTAATATAATAATTGAAAAACAAAAACATGATTGCAAAATAATTATGTTGTTGGGTATTGGGAGCGTCATATTAAAAAATATAATAGCCTATATAACTATCACAGTGGGACCGATATTTAATTCTGTAGATATGCTAGGTACGCAGTAAATAACCGAAAATTATCTAAAGAAAAATGAGGGGTTAATTAAATTAGTTTGGGGGTGAAGGGATGCTAAAAGAACATATAATGTACATATAATAGAATGTACATATAATTCATAATTATATACTACGCATATTTAAATTAATTTTCTAGGGCCTTAGAAAATAATTGATTCTCAAAGGGGAGAGTCGACGAAATTAGGTTGACAACCCCTGATAGATAATTTAAAATGCATTTGGCAGTAGCAACGACCATGAATTTAGACCTATGTTAAGGTCATTACTCAATACACTAAATATAGATCAATGACTTATTCTAAGATACAAACACTAGAATCACAACAAATCATCTTTAAAATTAACCTATGCTATTTGGATGTTTGTTCGTAATCAAAGCCGGTACAAAAAAAAATATTAACCCTCTCACTGTCTTTAAAAAACCAGGTACAATTTAGAGGTCTTTGGACAAAAAAAAGCGCGCGAATAAGGACAATGACCCCGACAAGTCAGACTACTGTAATAATTATGTCAACGATCAAAACAAACGATATGTAGTTCAGTGGTTTGTTTTTACTGACCATTCGTTTATCAATATGTATGTAACCGCGTTTTGTGGTACGGAATGGGATACGCGGACAGTAACACAGTCATACGAAGATAACAACTAATTATAGGCACAAGAAGGAATGGTGGTTTTATTACGGGCTGTGAAATGAGAAATTGTTTTTTAAGAAGTAAATATTTTGCATTTATAAGAAGTGATAAAAGTACATTGCTTTTGAACTAACAATTTATTCATTTTTATTTATTTAATAATTACCGCAATATCACCATTGAAGTACTAATACATTTACATTAGTGACATCTATAAGGTAATATTATTTAGCTCCGGACTTGGTACTATTTAATTTTGTTGAAGACACGTCATTAATATTTAAGACGAATATAAATAAATTTTCACGAAGCAAATGGTCTGAAAATGTGTCCATTGTTAATGTAAATGACATGAATGCTAAGATAATTTATGCTATGAAATAAGTGAAAAATTATGTGAGGTATTATTACATTTAATAATAAGATACATTTTATAGTCTTCTTTGACTTGATTTTAAATCAAAGCCTTCAGTAAGATCTTTGTATATTATCTATATCTATTCTAGTCTATACTAATATATAAAGCTGAAGAGTTTGTTTGTTTGAACGCGCTAATCTCAGGAACTACTGGACTGATTTGAAAAATTCTTTTAGTGTTAGACAGTCCATTTATCGAGAAAACTTATAGGCTATATAACATCACGTTATGATGAATAGGAGAGGAGCAGCAAAATAAAATATTCCAGAAACGGGAAAATTACGCGGGCGGAGCCGCCGGCGACTTCTAGTTATTTATACATATGTATGTCTCTCTCGAGCAATCTATGAAGACCTAGTTATGCCATTGAAGATAAGACAGTTAGCTGGTTTACAAACAGCTTAACTTGTTTATTTAGCCTATATTCCATGGTATTTTAATTTCGAAAAAAGCGACATACGTATCTATTGTAGGATAGGATCTATTTTAGAAGAGACTCTTTGCAATAAACAATATGAAAATCGGTATACTGCAGTAAATAGCCAGTACCATTACCTCATCATGTTTTTTCTATTTTTCAGCTGCTGTCTAAATTGTCTGTTCTATTTAGATAATTATGATTAAATAGACAATTAAAAAGTGGATTTTATTAATATTAGGGAAAGTAAATTATCGTAGGGATTGAGTTTAATATAATTTTTAATATTTTCAAGTAAAATAGCTACCTATTAGTTGATTCGTAATGAAAGATTCAAATGTGTAGCTATAGTTCTAACAAATGTTATAAATTGATACGTTTTTCATTGATTGCTCAATATATTTAAGCTCAATAAAATCTATCGATAGAAGATGTCTGTCAGACGGATAAACATTAAATTAAAAGTGTTGAATCATATTGGCATAATCACCTTGAACTTAAAAAAATGTGTCAGCATAATAATACCTAACCAATAGGTAAATCAAAAGATAAATCGTAGCATCTATTACGAAATTAAATTACTAAAACGATTGCTGAAACTAGATGGAAATTATATTAACGGGTATTTATTATGGCCGCAGGAAAATACATAAAAGAATGTAGAAGAAAAAATATTAGTATTATTTATAAATGAATGCGTACGAATGCATCAAAAGTTACAACATTTATACCGTAGTGATATCGACCGATAGGAAGTTATTGTGAAATGTAAGCCATTGTTGTTCTGATTTGTTGATTAATGTAAAGAATATACATCGGTAGTTGTATTGTTAAAGTACGAAGGAATGAATTAATTTTGTTTTAAAGTAGGTAACTTATTGCGTTTGGTAGAAATTAGAATAAATTACAGTAAATAATGGTGAACTTCAGACTTTTATTTCGTCATTGTTAAAATGTAAGGTATTATAAGGTAAGTGCCCAAATATTTTTTGAAATTGCACGCAGTAGGTATTTACTTACATGTGGTATAGGTTTTCTTACGGGATCCAAATGCATTCCACCGACTTCTACGACAGCTGGCAGCAATGGTTTCACGCCATTTAAAGGATGAAACGTGTTCACTAACAACAACGACATGTTCTTCCCTAAATCATTCAAATCAGGGATTTTTCTCCCAAACTTCTTCTCGATCATCGCTTGTTCCTTTAACTGTATCTCATATTTAAACCAGTACTGGTAATATTCTTTCAAGAATGAGTTTCTTAGACGCTCTTCGAATGTCATTTGTGACGTGTAAGGGAGAGATATTGTAGGCACGTATGAGGGGTTGTCGGCGAGCCCAATTCGTGCTGCAGACCAGGGCATCAGAGCACTCGACAGCAAAGCGATTATTGGAACCTGTATTTTAAATACATGGAGTAAACCGAGCATGCAGTCACTGCTAAAGTTCTCTACAATCACTAAATCGTATTCCTTCTTCAGAGCTTCAATCAGCGGCGGCCAGCTGACAGCTTTCCCGCAGACGTTTAGCGCCATCCCGGCTAGTGGCTCGAATTCTAACATTTGCGCGAAAATTTTCCCCAAGTACGGGATCTTAAACATCCAACTTGGGTTCTCGAACATGTTCAAGTCTAACGTCTCCAGTCCTAAGCCCGCAATCCCTTGAAAGCTGACGTCTGTGTAATTAGCTGGCGGGTCTTTGAGCGGAAAGAAGGAGCCCACCGTGACATGATGCCCTCTTTCCGCGAGCGTCCGCAGCAGTGGCTCAAAGACCATTTGATGGCTCCTGCCGGTATGTGGGAACAATCCGAGGATTCGCGCGCCATCGGAGAGCGCGAAAATCGCGAAGATCGCGACAAAAGTCAATGCGGGACGCATCGCGCGGCTCATCCCTACACTGCCGAGGCGAGAACTGTTCGTATACAGCACATCGACGGCATATACCGCCGCGAGTTGAGCTATTTTCAGTCTTAGTTACGTAGTCTACGACCCACTCAAAGTGTGATGTTTCGCCTGAACATCAGTGGAATTGAACCACGGATGAACGCTGACATCGACGGGAGATTATAACCGGGACTTGTGTAATTTGGATTGTAAACAGCTTATGTAACTAATTCCCTTTAACTTTTGATGGAACTCGGCCACTGTCTGCGAACGAATCAATAACGTCTTACCGACATTCTCGTGTTTTGTTTTGTTAGTGTTGAATTGTTTCAAGCTGTTTTATTTTGCATTTTAATAGATTTTAATAGATTTTAGACGCCTTTGTACCCATTTGAAAAGATTATGTACGTGTATCTGAATGATAACGTGAGAAGTTATTATTGAGTTGTAGTGGGTACAAAAGGTTAATTGGCTTTGAAAGCCTAGAAAATACCTATTAACAAAATGGTTGCGTCATGAAAGACATGAAAGTACATTATTATGTCTAGTAATTAGTGTGGTGCTGATTCATCATGAAACAGTGTTGTATATGTATATTTACAAACCCGTTAATATTTATCACTAAAATTACCACTAATTAATCAATGTCATCAGTTCATCTTCTGAACTCATCGTGATAATCAGATGAGTTTATTTTGTGAGACAGGCTTGTGGGAAATAAGCAAGTAAGCAAAATATTTAGATAATCACTAGTAAGTTTAAAAATAATTTACATAATAATGGATAAGCATAATTATAATCTTTATACGAGTACTTATACCGCTCGTGTGTGAAAACACTCAAATCTTAAACGATTGGACCGATTGAAATAAAATTTTATGGTGAATTTAAGGGGAACTGCGTATGGTTTAGTACCATAATTAGACCCAGGAGGTGGTTTTAGTGTCTTCTCCAAGTTATCAGATAAACTGTTGGAAAGAGATACCATAATGCCGTCCTTGCAAAAGTTCTCCAACATAATGGTGGTACATGAAAATTGAAGGTTGTAGAAATCTGACGGAAAACTTAAAGGATCAACCAAAGTATAAGGGAAAAAATATTCTAAGAACAGCTTTTTCCCGATTATTGAGTAATATGTATTAAAATTATTTATCATGGCAAATTCTAAAATAATCAAAAATATTATGTTTTGCATATTTTACATTTATTTATGTAAACACGAGTTGAAAATTTAAATAGAAATAGGTACAAAAACCGATGCGGCTCAGATCGAACACTCGCGCACGCGACGGGTTAATATTTTTTGTACCGCCCAAAAATGTACGCTGAAAAAAAGTACTTTGCGTGGGTCTCTTATTATTAATTATGTTTAATTTTCTCTTCTTTCTTAATTTGTCAACTTTATTTATTTATTAAATTATAAATACATACTTAAAGCTTTAATGTTTGTTGTGTACCCATAATTATAGAGTGCCACAAAATTCACAAATATTTAACTAGATATAAAAAATAATTTCAAACATCTTTACAAACTTTCACATTTATAATAATTATTAAGTAAGTTTAATTAAGCGCCCTGTAAAATGTAATAGCAATTCGACTAAAGTGCGGATACTATATACCTATAAACGCAATGGTCATGCGCATGCGTTTTTAATCAGCGCTTACTGAGCTTAAAGAGATTAATCTAGAAAACTAAAACCAAAAAAAGAAAACCAAACTATCTACAATTTTTTTTAATTTACATAACGGACGAATATGCAAACCAAAACCAGCCAGTACTTAAAAACTGTTTCTTTGAAATATTCATATTTAAAAAAAATTTTTTTTAAACCTTCGAAACGAGGTTTTGTAAGGATGAGGAAATAATTAAAATAACATAATATTAATATGTCCTCTGTAAAACTTATGATAGTTTCAGTTTCAAAAGTCGGTGATAATACAAATTGCAAATCAAAGTCATCAGGCGCAGCAACTAATAATGGGAAAGAAAAAATATCGCATATCGGTCTTATCATGCAACCGTAACTTGATAGATTTGTGTTTCTCACTATTTAGTACATTTGCAACGATACTATTATGAGTATGAGGTAAAGAAGAGTCCTTGAAATTACGAAATAATAGAGAATAAATGAATTCATAGCCTTAACCATTCCTAAAGTCGCGGGTGCCGACACAGAAATATACGAACAAACACCCTGACCGAGTACAAATACTTAGGTACATTCATCATTAAATTTTTTGCGTCGTTGGGAATCGAACTTCAACAACCCCCTTAATGAATTTCGGTCCGGCATGACAACGATTGCTCCTTACGGGTCTTCTGAAATTATCATCGTAATATTATCTTTGTGTCATATCTTTTCTATATCTGTTAAAATACTTACATGTGGTATAGCCTTCTTCACAGAGTGCAGGTGCATACCACCGACCTCCACGACAGCCGGCAGCGAGGGTCTCACCCCATTCAGAGGGTGAAACGTGTTCACCATCAGCAACGACATGTTCCGAGACAACTCGTCCAACGACCTCAATTTCCTGCCAAAGTGTTTCTCAATCATCGCCTGTTCCTTCGCTTGCGTGACGAATTTATGCCAATAGTGGTAGAAGATGTTCGCAATCGTGTTTTCTAATCTCTCAGCGAACGTCATATGTGTCGTGTAGGGGAGTGATATTAGGGGGATGTGGGAGGGGTTGTCATCGAGTCCTATTCGGGCAGCAGTCCAGGGCATCAGCGTGCATGACGACAAGCCAACTTTCGGCGCTCGTACGTTGTAAACATCCAGTAATCCAAGCATACAGTCGCTACTGAAGCTCTCCACCAGCACCAGGTCGTACTCCTTCTTCAACGCTGCAGTCAGCGGCGGCCAGTCTACTGCTTTTTCGCACACAGTCAACGCTATCCCGCTTAATATTTGGAAAATGCCAAACTGAGACAAAGTATTCCACACGCCTGATATTTTGAACAGAAAGTTCTGGTCCTCTAAACCGCTTAAGTCAGTTGTTTCCAGGCCGAAGTCTGCGATTCCTTGGAAGCTGATGAATGTGTAGTTGGCTGGTGGATTTTCGAGGGGGTAGAAAGAGGCAAGGGTGACATGATGGCCGCGTTCTGCGAGAGTTCGAAGCAGCGGCTCGAAGACCATTTGATGGCTCTTGCCGGTATGAGGAAATAAACTAAGTATCCTCGCGCCGTCAGACATCACACACATTGCTACAAAAATCAGTGCAGGATACATTGCGCGGCTCGTCTTCATATCGCTGAGATGAGAACTGTTCGTTTTCTGCAACTCTTTATCTCATTGCAACATTCATATTTATAACAAACTGATATTAATGCAGTCTGTTGATCCAACCGCCAAGCCGAGTGTGAAGAATTGAACAGACGAACAGTGTCAAGTTCAAAGTCAAAGACGTTTAGTGACTTCGCATCATAGCAATTTTCCTACGTATGTTTTGTTAAAATATTGGTATAAGTATCTATACAAGTAGGTATGCAGTTACAAATTGTAATTTATCGTTATCAGAGTCATTTGCCGTGTTTAATTTAGTTATAAATGGTAATAAAACAGGTGTGATAGGTAAATCTGTGATAAATCATTTTCTCTGGTTCGTATGTAATAGAAAACGCCTGGACGTAAAAGGTTCTAATTGGACTCGCTCCTATTTAATTAAATAAAATTAAGAATAAAAAGAAACCGTCGACACATGGTTATTTTAACAAGCGAAGCTAAGGACCCTCTCGATAAAGTCATCAATATTCTCTTTCCGTGCGCTTTTTATTTTGAGACCCTATTAGAGTACATTTGCAGACATTCAGTTATTCTTCTCCACTCTTATCTACCCATACAACTTTTAAACGGTTCAACCGATTTTCATCAAACATGGTTAAGAACACTCGCAGATAAGTCATCTTTCATACTTAAAATACTAAATTGAAATCGTCTCGTCCGTTTGGAAGCTACGGTGCCACAGACAGACAGACACATCAAACTTAGAGCACACCTATTTATGCGTCGGGGGTTAAAAAAAGCTAGGTAGGTACCTACTTGGACTAACTTCTACTTTATTAAATGAAATGCTCATTATTACGATTCTACTGAGTAATTATGACAATTAAATTATCATAGTGACAGCGTTCTGTATAAAACTTGCGTCTTGTAATTGATGGACACTATCAATGTTCATATCATAATATCAAGCGGATTTCCGTATTAGATACACAGCAGTACATGTTCGATTATCAATGAAATGATTCTGCAATTTTATTTCAATAGAACACTATTGGTTTTTAATAAAAAAAAGAATGCCAAATGTGTCAAATTATCCTGCTGAGATACGACTGAGACTCGATTTCTACATAAGTAAATTAGCATAATTACAACCCTTATCTAAGTATTCATAGTTGAATTCAAATTTTGCTGAATGGCAGACAAGTTAGGATGTAATCTCTCCTCATTTCCTTTTTTAAAGGTCATTGCTGAATTAACCAGTTTAAATTCGACGACCCGTAAGGTTACCAGGGATTGTTGTTAAACAGGTTCTGAATTTAATGTTACCTTTTGATTCTGTTATTAGTCTGAGTGTTTCCTGAATCTAGATTATTAAGTAGGTATAAGTACTAAAAATAACACTACAGGTTTTGACCTGATTAGATTGTAGTTCTTTCTGTAATTTAATTTAGGTAGATTGAAATCCATTTACATTTTTAGATGGTAAATAAATCAGTTTGCGTTCCTGCAGAAACCACTGAACAGATTTTATGACATTTGGACTCTGTAACATATTGTAATTCATAGTCCGAAAACTCCTGTTGATCTCAAATGATCGTTAACAGGATAGATAATTGGGCATTGCAACAGAACAGTCTTGATCTATGTTTTGTTTGGACACTCAATTACGACTCGTACCTTATAGAACCAAGATAATATTTTGTACCTACACTAGTATTCTTTAAACTCTGTAAAAGGAAGTATCCGTCTCACGGTTATACAAACGAATTTTAAAAATAATATCTTGAGTAATAATAACAGTTTGCATTACTTACGTGCGGTATAGGAGTCCTCTTGGGGTCCAGGTGCATACCACCGACCTCCACGACAGCCGGCAGCGAGGGTCTCACCCCATTCAGAGGGTGAAACGTGTTCACCAGCAGCAACGTCATGTTCCGAGACAACTCGTCCAACGAACTCACTTTCCTGCCAAAGTGTTTCTCAATCATCGCCTGTTCCTTCGCTTGCGTGACGAATTTATGCCAATAGTGGTAGAAGATGTTCGCAATCGTGTTTTCTAATCTCTCAGGGAACGTCATATGTGTCGTGTAGGGGAGAGATATTAGGGGGATGTGGGAGGGGTTGTCGTCGAGTCCTATTCGGGCAGCAGTCCAGGGCATCAGCGTGCATGACGACAAGCCAACTGTAGGCGCTCGCACGTTGTAAACATCCAGTAATCCAAGCATACAGTCGCTGCTAAAGCTCTCCACCAGCACCAGGTCGTATTCCTTCTTCAACGCTGCAGTCAGCGGCGGCCAGTCTACTGCTTTCTCACAAACTGTCAACGCTATCTCGCTTAATATTGGAAAGATTCCAAAGTGAGACACAGTATTCCCCATAATTGGTATTTTAAAAAGCCAGCTTGGGTTTTCGAACATGTTTAGATCCAACACTTCAAGTCCCAAATTCGTGATTCCTTGGAAGCTGACGAATGTGTAGTTAGCTGGGGGATTTTTGAGGGGGTAAAAGGAAGCAAGGGTTACGTGGTGTCCTCTTTCTGCGAGCGTTTGTAGCAGTGGCTCGAAGACCATTTGATGGCTCTTGCCCGTGTGAGGAAAGAGCCCGAGAATACGCGCGCCATCTGAGACTGCTAATATTGCAAAAATCGCGAAAGAAATAGAAGCAGAAGGCATTGCACGGCTCTCCTTTATAACGACGCGATGATAACTGATCGATTTTGAATTCGACTGACCGTTTTTATTTTACGATAGGTATTACAGTAATTTAGTTACGAGATTGTCCGGCCATGCGGCCATGCATGGATTGTTCAGTTGACGGAAATGTCAGAATACGGTATTAAGTTACAGTCGGCACTATTTTTATTGACTTACCTATATGTTACTAATACCCATTACTTGTCTTTGTATGAGTATATTTACTCACTGTACTTTTATAAAATTACTCATAGGCATCTGGGGGCCGCGGGCTCTTGCTTATCATTCTATAGGCTATTTTCGTTTTTATATCATTTGCAAGTCATCCTTATTAAAATTGATAAAGGTATGTTGATTGAATATAAAATAAATACATACATGATTAACACAAAGCGTTAATTAAGAAAAAAACACATACTTCAGTACGCAGGTGTTAATTTTGAATTAATTATATATCTTGCATCCTTAACCTCCCTATAAATATACCTTTTTAACGTCTAACGAAAAAAGAGGGGTGTTATAATTTTGACGTG
>LGAG01001189.1:255908-270451 GCA_001278395.1 Lerema accius | reverse complement strand
AAATCTGTCCATCGACAATATATACCATAGCTGATATAACGAGGATAACAAGAAACAATAATTTTCTAGTCATATTATGATTCAAAGTGGTATTATGTCTGCTCTATCATAAAATATTTACACAGTAAAATCAGCATTTTTTTAGAAAGTAATTTATTTATCTTACAAATTAAGCGACATGAAGTATGTAGAATTCATATTCTTAAATTATAACTTACACCACGGTATAATAAACTTCTCGTTTAAATATGTCTGTGCACATTACTCTATAAATTTTGCTCTATGCACTATATAATCAGCTGTGCCGTGTAAATAAACGTCAACATTTCTGACAAATGATAAGTCACCAACTCATGAAAATTGTAATAATCCGTTCAAATTAAGTTGCATAAAATTTTGCACACGTTTGCTTAAGCCCCATAGATTTTACAATTTGTATCATAATATTCAATTCGTTCTACTTCGGTTTATTGCGGTTGAGTTGAATATTAAGGCCTCTTGTACACACACGTTTTTTCGGCGTAAAAATCCACGGTGAATTCGCCGTGCGTAGGCGCGGTCGTCAGTATTGTATGGATTGCTATGAGAGCTTGTACACGGACGCGGCAGAGTTACGGCACGGCGGCGCCGCCGTGTGCACCGTGCGTCCCCCTCGGCGCGCCGTGTCTACGCACGGCGAGATTTGTACCAGTGTTGTATGGCAATGTTCGTGAGCGTTTCCACGATGCCGGACGTTTTCACGGTTTAGTGACAGTCTGTTTAGGTTTTAACCGAGATGAATATAAATAAACATTGTCTCGACCGGTAACTTTGCCGGGCTATGTACATGCTCGTACGTTTTTTCTACCGCACGGCAAACACGCCGTACGGTCAAGAAAACGTGCCATGTACAAGGGCTCTTATCGATCTGTTTTGCGTTGCAAAAACTTGTAATTTTAAAGTATTTATTAAATAAAGTCAATAATTTGTATAATATGTGATTGTAGGCTGTTAATATCATAATTGAAAATACATAATGAGGGCTGTGTGGTTCACATTCTGTGTGTTGGGAATAGTTCAAAGTGTGGAGGTTTTAAATGTAATCGAACATGATTTTAGAGGTTTTGATGACAATATTTTATTTTCTATCAACTGGCCTGGCCAGTTAGACACGCCAGAGATCAAAGCGGATGGAGAGAACAATAAGTCTGAGGTTAGTTTTCAAAAATAATCTTTGTGAAGAATAACATCTCGAGGAACTTTGCAAAACCGATCATTCGTTGTAATGTTCTAGAATATCTGTTATGCTAGGCAATCTTTAGCTGACCGTTTCTAGCATATTAAGACAAAAAATCAAAAAATGTTTCAAAAGGTACCAAAACTTGAAAGCTATTTAAATCGAAATTAAATTTCATTTTTCAGAATAAGGAAGTATTAAAAGTGATGACACATCACAATGAGAAGTATGAGTGTCGTCTTCCAGAGCTGTACGTCAAAGAGTCTTCAGTTACAGAAGAGTATAATGGTCCTTCTCCGCTGCGTCTCTTGCAACCGTTATTCTCACAGAAGATATGCTCGTTTAGACTTGAAAGCTATTGGAGCTATGAGGTTTGCCATGGGAGGCATATACGGCAATATCATGAGGAAAGGGATGGTAGGTTTCAGACTTTAGATGTTTAAATATCGAAACTAAACTGCTCCTTTAAGTCTAACTAAAATTTGTAGCCAAATAACAGGTTGTAGTTCATCCTTTCACATCTGGCTGTGGCTATTTTACCCATACCCAATATGCAAATAATTAAAATTATTACAGAACTATAAAACATTGAGTCTCTTTATATTTTACGTAATGATCAGAAAGCATTGTTTGCCCATCCTATAATAGGGTAGGAAAGATTTTCGTTTGATTTTGCTGACAAATGTGGGTAAAAGAAGAATTGATATGTAAATAGTATTTAAATAGGAAACAAATAGTTTGTTATTACTATTTTTATGATGAGGATTTGAAGTCATGATAAAAATCATTTTGTATTTAATTTGTTTGTATTTTTGTATTGTATTGTAGACAAACAAGTGGCTCTACAAGAATATTATTTAGGATATTGGAATCCAGAAAAGATGGCCAAATTAGAGGCAGATATGAAAACTGCCGAGGAAATGAAAGAACCATTTAAAACGACTAAAATGGAAGGTCTCAGTTTACCGTATGTCGAAATGATTATGGATGAAGGTATGTAGTTTTAGTTCAACATTGGTATAATATCAGTAATACCAGAGATATATCTGATGAAAGGATTGAAGAATGTTTATAATAACTATTGGAATAGTCAGGAATTTCCTATTCAAATTTATTATAATGCCTGAAAGGAGTGAACAGAAAGGTTCATCAAAGTAAATTTGTTTATTTTAGAGGTTGTTCAAGTATTACATGACACAATGGGCTTGTGTCTACTAAGAACAAATCAGTTGTATTGTAGTATTCATAACTTTATTATTATTATTAGATTTCAATGGAATGAATAATTTAATATAAAATTCAATGATTAATTTTATTTTTAGTGATTTATAAAGTAAAAAAAACATTGTAGTCACGTGACCGAAAGCAGCAATCAGAAGACGTCACGGAGTGCGTCGGACATTGTTGTCGTTAACGTTTCAGTAGTGACGTTTCAGTAGTAATTTGCACTTCGTGACGACATCCGAGAGGCCATGACAGTTTAGAGGGTTTTTGTGTCAAATTCAAAGGTTTTTAAAAGTTGTAATTAATAATGTTACTGATCGAATTTTCTAGTTATTTCGGTTTTACATCTAACAAAACATAGAATAAATAAAAAAAAACATTTTTAGGACAAGTCTATTTGGTGAAGGGGGGTCTTTTATAATGTTATGATGCGTTACATAGGGGGGAGAGGGCGTACGTTACGCGTTACGTAACATTGTTTTTTTTATTCCAAAAAACTGGGGAATGTAAGTCTCCTAAGTCAGGAAAATGGCAACATTTTTAAGGTAAAAATTTACTTATTGTGTTTAAATAATAAACCCATAGGAACCAAATGTGATTTAAACGGCAAGAATCGTTTGACTCGAGTGAGATATGTGTGTGACGTCCACGGCAAACATGAAGTGTACTCGTTCAAGGAAACAGCCACTTGCGAATATGAAATGGTCATTCTGTCACCATCTCTGTGTGAACATCCGAGTTTTAAACCAAAGGTAATATACACACATACACGCGCACATGCACACATATACCTCGTTTTTTTCGTCGTGGTTTAAAAAGTAAGATACAGTGACTTTTTATTGTAATTATCGATTTAAAAAAGACAGACACAAATTAAAAAAAAATATAGAATAAACAATGATTTAATGTTAATATAAATTTCTGTATAGGTACTTCTAAATATTTTTTTTAATTAATGAAATAAATAAAAGTAGTGCCAAGATTGACGAAAAAAACGAGGTAGGTATACACATACATATAATTGTATGTGCAGACACATTTACACCCACAAAGAAATTTACACACACACAAAAGTTAAATTGACATATTTATTTTACTTAACGGAAAACATTTTTTACACATTTAAATTAAGTAAAAAAAATATTATTTATAGTAAGTTAAATTTAATAGGCACACAATTTTATTGGTACGTTAAAATGACATTGTTTATCTAATTTAATCTTTTTTTTAATATCTTTGAAGTATGAGATAAATCCACGGATTTTATAAACACACTAGTGGATTCGCCCTCGCTTCGCTTCGGTAAACCTTTGCTAAAACGATGGTATAAAAGTAGCCTAAGTTACTCCTTGATACATTAGCTTTCTGCCAGTGAAAATCCCGTCAAGATCAGTCCAGCCGTTTCAGAGATTAGCCGGATCAAACAGACAGACAAAAAAAATTTTAAATGTCATTTCGGTATGTGTATCGTGTATACATACGTATGCATTAAGTAAAAAGCGGTTATTTTAATATTACAAACACACTTCAATTTTATTTAGTAGTATAGATAGTATAGATAGTATAGATATGTATTCTGTGCTAAAAAAAAATATGGCTATCAAAATAATAATTTTTATTACAGGAAGTAAGTGAAAATGTGATCAATTGTATACCCTTAGATGGGGCTCCTAAAAAACCTAGAAGTTTACTGAAACATGAAGTTGACAATGTGAGAAAGCAGTTCCACGCTATTAAGCTATTGGTAAGTGTGTTATAGGCCTTATATTTTCCTAGATTGAGTGCTAGAGTTACATTTTACACCATTTTTAGCTTTTTCTGAAAGTTTACATTCAATTTTCTTTTACCAAGTCTCATTTGTTAAGGCACCTTTGCAAAAAAGTTATGAAAATTCAAGTGCATTTTGCATGATTTTGGATGTGAATTGAAATAGAATATGAGTTCTTTCCAATCAATAATTATTATAATGTTTATCATAATTATTTATTACCATGTTAAATTACAGTTCAATAGGTCCCAGGTTTGAATACCAGTGAGGCAGGAATTTAAATTGCTTTTTTTTGTTTTCTGTCTGAGTTTGTGTTGTCTATGACACTTGACAAATGTAATGTGCGACTATGAGTGTTTATTTTTTTTAAACAATAGCATACAATAAATGGCCTTTAAAATACACAGTTACCTTATGTAACCTTATTTCAAATTAGTTACTTGTATTTAAAATTGTTTATGATGAAAATTTTTCAGTGTAGTGTGATTTCGTCAAATCATATTTTATTACACAGGTATAATACAGACTATATTGAAATGAAAAACGTAACTTTAATGAAATATGTATAAATATAGATGTTTAAGTAAGTAATATTGTTGAAAAATTATAGTCATAGTAATTATTGATTGGAGATGTTAGATGATTTTAAACTTTGTTACTATGTATTAAGGTGCAATTAGCAAATGTTCATTCATTCTTCATCTTGCAATGCAACTTTGTATCATCATTTTTTTTATATCACTAGTTAATTGAAGTAGTAATTTCTAGAAATGATTTTTTTTGTATACACATTATAATCGGAATTTTAAATCAACTTGTATCGATTAAATCTAACTCGATACTCAATTTTATTACGTCGATTCTTAAAATTAATTCGAGTTTTAAATCAATTAACTAAGCTGATTATATTAATTACTCGAAAACGTGTAGCTAATGTAGCTACATAATTGATTAGTTAATTTAATATAGTCTTAATTAAAAGTCCGATTATAATGATCGTAGAAATAGAAATGATAGCGTGCTCTCAGTGTTGCCATATTGTTCCGAGCTTTTGTACTCTGTAGTAATTTGTGACGTCGCTAGCTGCTTGTATAACTTATCTTGGCATGTATCCAGGAAAGCGATTCTAAAGATTTCCTTGCTGTCATGAGAACTGCGAAAATCGATGAGGTAATTATTATTTTTGTTGTATTTAGTTATTATTCCATTAGCTTATTATTAGCAATTTTGTTACGGAAATGTCACCTATATGCGTCTCTTTCGGACACTGATCTTGTTTATGTTGATGACGTCATAACCACGCATGTAAGGCGAACACTTTTAGACAAAACATTATAGCTGGGCCATTACAAACGTGCAGACTACGTCATCAATCATAATAGGTATATCGGAACTCTCGCTGGAATGTGGGAGTGAGAGTTCCGATATACCTATAAGTGTGAACGAGAGATATGATAAAATGATTGATGACGTAGTCTGCACGTTTGTAATGGCTCAGCTATAGTGATTGCATCCCTTTTTGTTTCACAATGTAAATAAGTTATCGCTGTCCTTGTCGTATATTATGGGCCAATGGTAAAACGATTTTTGACATTCGCAATTCTAAATTGACCAATCACAGCGTTGCGGGTCGTTTCCCTTCCCCGCGCCAGTCAGAGCTTTGTCTGTAATATTTCTTAGCATTAAATAATGATATTAGTCGTCTAGTGGTTATGATGTTGTCTAAGTGTCATAAAAAAGCAGGGCTCGCTTGTTTATGGTCAGGAGTAAGCACAATATAAAGAGACTAACAGTAGTTAAACTCATGTGTACTTCGTTTCTCATAGCTACGGTCGGCGCACACATCTTTTCGAATTCATTCTAAAACACTTCCGAAACCGGACCGAAATTCGTGTCGGTTGTATGTGTGTTGTTCAAACGCTCACTATGGAGTTTAACTACTGATAGTTTCTCTTGTTATGGTGTTATAAGTAAATAAAAGCTTATTGTTAAATTATTTCAGGACGGGAATCTTAATTTTGAATTGCATCCATTAACGGATATGAGTGAAGTAACGTCAGATATTAGTAAAGGAGCGTTACCGAAACCAGTATCCGTGGTGTTAGATGATTCCCCAGTACGGGCGTTTCTTAATGGCGAGAACTGTTTACACGGGGTAAGTTATTACTTGAGTCCATCTTTATGATTGTATATGTAATTTCGAGTGGTTCAAATTGAAGTAGGGTTCGTTTTAGGTTTTTTACACAACTGTGTTATAAGGAGGGGATTTTTTTACAGCGTGTGTGTTTATGTGTGTGTATGATGTGTATATAGATATGTATTTGGGTTAATATTTATATCTCCCCTTCCCACCTCTAAATCACGTGTTTTTAAATTTTAAGTTAATAACTTTAATTTTTTTTTTATGTAAAATATAGGCGTAAAATGCGTTTGCCGAAAAATTAAATACACGTGATATATTACTACACCCCCCTACCTCCTCATGATATTTCGTGATTTTTTATGTATCTTTGCCCCCTTTTCGCGCCTCACGTGAATTAATTATTAATGGACAGCCCCTAAAGTACCTAATTAATGGACAGCCCCTAAAGTACCTATACATAATATTTTCCAATGTGCCCCCTAGGGTACAGGTTGGTGGCAATACGAGTTCTGTTACGGTAAGCACGTACAACAATACCACGTGGAGAGGACCGGAGGTCGGAAGACGTTGTTGTTGGGAGTATTTGACGAGGACGCACATTTACAGTGGTTGAAAGAGAACCCGGGGAAGGCACCTAAACCAAAAGGTAAGATTTGAAAAATAGGTGAAATTGATATTTTGTTACAGGAGAAATTGGTATTAACCCCTAAAAGTGAAGATGATTTTTATTACAAGCTTTTATTTAGTTTCACCTGTCCCGTGTTTGTAATGAAATCTAGCAAGCTTAATTTCACCCACTTCCCGGTGTCCGATTGAGCTAAAATGTTACACACTGGTCCAGTCCTGATGACAATGCATGTTTATAATAAGCATGATGTGATACTGCTGCCAGGATTGGCTCCAGACGATTGAACTCCTCAACGGTTAACAGTAGGGACATCAAATTTTGCATTTTAACTTTTCTGTTCTTTTTCTTATTAGCAAGTAATAAAAGCTTGTTTAAAAAAATATTTTTTTATTTTACTTGTTAGAGCTTGGTATGACTATGTTTGTAACGGAAATTTTCAATGTCATTTTGACTGACTTTGAAATGTTTAAAATGTAGGTCGATTTGAATCTTTGCATACTTACTGAGAATCGATGACAATGCATTAGTACAAATGTTTTCTTTTTACTTTTCAGTACGTCTCAGAATAATAAAGCGCACTGAAAGAGAATAACGTTGATGACTTTATCGAGTGTTCTTAGTTTCGTTACATAATAAAATGTGTTGAGGTTTTTTGTAATTCTTAATTTAATTTTTTTTTTCAGACCAACGTACATCAGTGTCGCATTTTTACTCAAACGGGGAAATCTGTGATAAAACAGGGAAACCTAGACAGACTGAGGTTAAGTTAAGATGTCTAGAAAACGCGTCCAGTCCTGCACAAGTTACATTGTACCTTCTAGAACCCAGAACATGTTTCTACATTTTAGGGGTTGAATCTCCTCTCATTTGCGACATTCTCCCCTTAGCGGATGAAAACGGGTTGATTAAAACCACAAAGTTAAAAACTTTAGTTCCTCTAACGGGGAAGAAGAATGATAAAGCTGAAGAAGAAAGTGGGGAAGTGGAGAAAATTGATATTGAATAGGTTAATAAATAATAATTAATAAATGTTGTGTGTTAATTTTGTGTTTTATTTTTCGTAGTTTTGATTCTATATTACTTATTTCTATAAGCAGTAATGGCTCAGTGATTTGAACTTGAGTTTCTTGAACGGGAATTCCTAAGTTCGAATCCCGCACGTTTGATCAAAATGATTGTCAACTCTCCTGTAATTTTATGATGCCCTGGTACTTCCAATCTAGCAAGTATGATGTTGTAGGAGGATTTGACAGCAAAATGGTTTAAACAAAATGACTGTTAACAATCACCCTCCTGTAATTTTATGATCCCCTGGTACTTCCAATCTAGCAAGTGTGATGTTGTAGGAGGAGTTGACAGCAAAATGGTTTAAACAAAATGACTGTTAACTCTCCTGTAATTTTATGATCCCCTGGTACTTCCAATCTAGCAAGTATGATGTTGTAGGAGGATTTGCCAGCAAAATGGTTTAAACAAAATGACTGTTAACAAACACCCTCCTGTAATTTTATGATGCCCTGGTACTTCCAATCTAGCAAGTATGATGTTGTAGGAGGATTTGACAGCAAAATGGTTTAAACAAAATGATTGTTACATCTCCTGTTATTTCATGATCCCCTGGTACTTCCAGTCTACTATGATAGTGTGCTGATGTAGGAGGATTTGTCAGCAAAATGGTTTAAACAAAACAAAATGATTGTTAACTCTCCTGTAATTTTATGATCCCCTGGTACTTCCAGTCTACCAAGTATTATGTAGGAGGATTTGAAAGCAAAATGGTATAAACAAAATGATTGTTAACTCTCCTGTAATTTTATGATCCCCTGGTACTTCCAGTCTACCAAGTATTATGTATGAGGATTTGACAGCAAAATGGTTTAAACAAAACAAAATGATTGTTAACTCTCCTGTAATTTTATGATCCCCTGGTACTTCCAGTCTACCAAGTATTATGTAGGAGGATTTGACAGCAAAATGGTATAAACAAAATGATTGTTAAGTCTCCTGCAATTTTATGATCGCCTGGTACTTCCAGTCTACCAAGTATGATGTAGGAGGATTTGACAGCAAAATGGTTTAAACAAAACGATTGTTAACTCTCCTGTAATTTATGATCCCCTGGTACTTTCAGTCTACCAAGTATAATGTTGTAGGAGGATTTGTCAGCAAAATGGTTTAAACAAAACGATTGTTAACTCTCCTGCAATTTTATGATCGCCTGGTACTTCCAGTCTACCAAGTATGATGTAGGAGGATTTGTCAGCAAAATGGTTTAAACAAAACGATTGTTAACTCTCCTGTAATTTATGATCCCCTGGTACTTTTAGTCTACCAAGTATGATGTTGTAGGAGGATTTGTCAGCAAAATGGTATAAACAAAATGTTTGTTAACAAACACTCTCCTGTAATTTTATGATGCCCTGGTACTTGTAAGTATGATGTTGTAGGAGGATTTGTGAGCAAAAAAATGGTTTAAAAAAATGATTGTTAACTCTCCTGTAATTTTCTGATCCCCTGGTACTTTGTCTATAAGGACAGTATGATAATGTAGGAGGAGGCTCTTTCAGGTAGGGATGAGTATAATAAGTGGTGTAACTAAGAAGATTATCTATATGTTATGTATAATAAAGAATAGAAAAAGAAGATAAGAAACTAATCATTTGCTTCAATGAAGGAAAACATGGTGAGAAAAAGCCTGAGTTATTTTTAAATGTAAAAAGGAGAAATGAAATTAATACACAGAAATTTCAACTTGACATTTATTTACATTCATATCAACAAAACGGGTGTTGTATAAAACAGTTCTTTTTTTATTCCAATTGTATAATCTACTAAATATGGTGCCTCGAAATAGTGTAAAAATAATTTTTGCGTTTATAGGATATGCTGCTTTTGTAGGTACCGTGACTTTTAGTTTTTTTTTTCATATAGAATTCTTTCGAAATTTTTTTTAAATCAAAAAGAACCTAAATTTTTTTAAATATCTTTTTAGCATTCGCTATCGTTTCTTCGTAAAGAGACCTTTTAGGGACGTTTAAGAAAGTCCATTTTACAATGGCGAGTATACAGATGTCGCTAGTATCGACTTTTTGATTAATAACAAAAATTTGTATGAAGCCATAATTGTCTCTCAGAAAGGCGTTACGAAGGTATACAATAACGCAAGCTTATACACAGTTCTGCTTATTTTTGAAAGGTTAGCATACTTGCCAAAACACTAAATTAAAATTTGAAGTTAATATTTAAAAAAACTGAAAAAATCGCTTTAATTTGTCAGAATAACTTAGGATTTTTAATTTCTTTATCCTAAAATTTTGAGAAATGTAAAAAATATGGAAATTTCCCGAAATAATAATAAGAAAATCATGAAAGTCAAAAGGAGGGTAGGTAGTTTGGCAAGCATGCTATCTCTCAATTAATTTGACAAGCTAAATAAGGCAAAAAAAGGTCACTAACTAGCGTTTTAGCGTTCATCGCTTTGGTATAATTTCGAAGTACAGTTTTGGTCATGTGAAAATATCCTTTTGTTGGGTACCTAATACGGTTGGTACCTAATCAGTTATTTTTTTTCATTTCGCGTCATTTAGATCTGTAAATTAGATGATTTTTATGTCTAAATACTTAGTTTTCTGACAAAAAAGGAACAATTATCATGAAATACTGTCCAAGTGTTTGTGAAACCTATAATTTTTAGATCCAAATGAGTAAAAATATTAGGTACCCTCCTTTAGAAAAAATTAACAATCATCAGCTGATGTGTCACTCTATAATGTTAAACAGTCCATTTTAAAAATAACTATTAACTGCAATTCTTTTCGTGACATTCTGTTACTTGACTGATACAAGCGACATTTATAATCTGTATTTTGCGTTAATTTTTTTCGTGAAAAAAAAAAACATTTTTTTTTAAACTGTACATTCGAATTCCATTTTTAAAGCCAGCTATTACCTACATCAGAAGGAAAGGCGCATTTACTGTTACAACAACATTAACGAGTTCTCAACTGTACAGAGAAACTATAAGTAGGTAGAAAATCCTCTTAATTTATACATTATATTCTCATTTATCTAGATCACACCTAAACAGACTGTTCAAAGTGGTCGTGTCCAGGATTTTGTTCGAAATAGAATTGCCAGCTTGAAAAAAATATATTGAAAAAAAAAATTAAGACACTGTTCTTAACAACTTTGTTCTGTATTATATACGATCAGTTTGTTCACGAATTAAACGTAAATTATTTATGTCTACATTGTTGTGCGTATTCAATAAATCAACGTAAAATTATTAATTTAAAAAAAGCTGTAGGTACCAAGAGGCAGAACTATTCCGAACAATAAAAAAACATATTACATCCCCTTCTAAATTGATAAACATTTAACAAAGAAATAAGAATGATTTATAGATCTAAGGGCATAGCATATTTAACACTGGCCTGCGGCCTTATTTTGCCGCCGTTTAAATCAGTTAATGTCAAGCGAATTTAAATAATCATTGCGTCATAAGTCAAGTGACGTCACACTGTGACGTACAATCCAGCCCTAAGGAACAAATGAACAAGACAATAAACTGAAGTACAACACAGTTGTTTAATCTATGACAGGAAACTTATTCAGTCTAGATATTGTCTTTCTTCAGACATCAAAAACTTGACTAAATTATACTAATACATAAGCCCATCTCGATAAACTCTCTTTAAATACAATAATACTCAACTAAATTATAGTGACGGTCTACATCAGTTCTTTAACACGAAGAATAGAACAAGTTACATAATTTTAGACGAAAAAGAATAAAATTGGTCGTTCTCACTGACAGACAAAATGTTTCATTGACAGTCAATCAACCCGCGTTATTCTTGATCGAGTAGGCGCTCTTTCTGTTAGAGGTCCGTGTAGTTGGACAATAATTGCACCTACCACAGTGACGGGTTATCGATTGAGTGCCAGTGATAATCCCAATTGAGCCTTTTTTTAAATAATTATGAATGACGTGATACAAAGTTAAAATAAAAATATATTATTACTTAATTACATAATTTTAAATTTAACGCATGCATACCCTCAAAATGTAAGAAATACACGATTTTCAAAAATTGTTCATATAGCCAAATGGAAAAAAAGTTTTTAGAGTTGGCTATTTGAACAAAACAGATTTTGAGGGTATGAAGTCCCAAAATCTATGAGAGAAAGAGTGACAAACGAATACTTATAAAATAGAAAAAGAAAAAAAAAAGAAAACAATTTATATGCTTAAGAATGAATGTCCAACTTACACAAATGTCTATAATTAAATACTTAACCTAACAAAAATATTTGACTAAAAGGTCGATGTTTGCTATCGTTAAAATTAGGTAACGTAAAGGAAATTATATTTCTAACGGATGCAACATTGTTCCAGGCTGTATTTTTTTAAATATTTGAATTCAGAATTCGAACACATTCTTATTGATACTATTTTATAACTGTCTGTTTTGTAGCCATTCGTGTCAAAAAAAAAGAAAACTGAAAAACGGTTGATACGTCACACTACGTGTTGTAGTCATTTAAAATTTTAAAGTAACAATCTGAGCTACTGTAAAATTAAATAAAAATTGCTTTGACGATTTAAAATAGCGAGAAAACTGTTTTTGCAGACGAACATATAAAAAAAATACAGCCTGGGCTTGTCATTGTCAGCATGACATCACAATTTGAGCAGTTTAAAAGGTTTGTTATACTACCCGCACATAACGGTCTTTTACAATTAATGCGTAATGTTAATGCGTTATTCTTTATTTAAAATTAAGTAATTATTAAATCGGTTTTAGTAAATACCACGGAGATGTAAGTCTTTGCAAATTTATAAAACGTTTTACATTAATTACAATATAAAGATTTCTCGAATGTGTATAAGAAAAAAATCTGACATCACATAACGTTTTGTACAATTGAAGGGTTATAGCGACATTTAAGTACGATATTGACGAGTGAAGGGAACAAATAAATACACTGATCACATTGAGATCATTTCGTTATTCTAAAATCTTATAATTTTAAACAAAGAAGACTAAAACTGTTACTGACAATAGCGACATCAACTAAACGAGTGGTAACACAACGAAAAAGATAACAAACAAATACGAAACGAACCGCAACTAATTCTAACTGCAATACTTGTGGTAAATGGTAATCAGTTGCATACGGTTAGTTTCGGGTGACAAAATATCTTATATTTTACAATATAATAAGTATAATATATGACACAAAACGACGCGATCAAACATTCAGTTCGGAAACGAAAATATTCTTAGTACCGGCTCTTTGGCGTTCAAAAATCGCGACTGTTCTAACGCATCCAACTTATGCTTAACGTGACTAAAACTTATCGTTTATAAAATAAAAATAGCAGTAATAATAAAATTATTATTTATTATAAGTAAGTAAATAAACAAATTTGGGGAACACTTTGGAAACGATAAATCCTTTGACACAAACCTTAACTTTATTCTTAATAGATAACAACTGTGCACGTGGACTCGCGTATTCGAAATTCGAACGAACCTTACGAACTACCATCAGTTCAAGTGCACCGGATACATCACAACAAACGTTCAAAAACTTACAACCTCTGCGATAGAATTCCTTTTTTAAATTTTTTTTCTTTTTTTTCTCACTAGGAACCAGTCGTGGAATACGGTAATTCTAGTACGGTCTCGATAGTTCTTTGGATCGTTTCAATTGAACTTTGAGTCTCTTTGTACCTATTTGAAAGCCGTTCATTGCTTGAATGGCGGCTTGGGCAGAGGCGGCGTTGTCGTACGAGACGAAACCGAAGCACTTTGAGAGGTTTGTCTGTTTGTCTATGAACACTTTGGCGGATATGACGTGGCCAAAGGGCAGGAAGGTGGACGCAAGGTCCGTGTCGGTGAACTCCTGCGGCAGGTGGTAGATGAACAGATTCCCGCCTTCTGGACCTGAAACAGTTATTATTACTTGTTAGTTGTGAAGCATCAATATATTTCCTGAAGCTAGGTAAAACGGCGTACCTAAATTAAGTAAGTGAAGTTTTAAGGAAAAGAAAGAAAGAAAGAAAGAAAGAAAGGAAACATTCCTTTTGCACCTAGCATTTTTCAAACCAGTTATCGGTGTTATAGCTATATAGGGTAGAGCCAAGTTAAAGAGCTAAATGTGTATTGTGGCAGACTGGTAGATATACAGTCTATAAACTGAACTTACCAAATTAAAATTAGGGTACCTGAACAAGCTTGTTTGCTAGTGATTTCTGTATTGGTCTTAGAGGACAGAACTAGACAGGCTAGCAAATAACTATCTTTAAATTAAACCTTATAAATAAGTGTTGTATGTGAGTACATTATTACACTTTCCTGGTTAGACACTACACACTTACTTTATTCATTGTTATTTAATTTTTGCCTTGAATATTGTGTTAACTTTTATGCTTATACCTAATTAAGTAACCGTGGAAGTGCAAGGCATTCCTATTACAAGTGTCTCTGACTAGGTACTTATCAGGAAGTCCCGTCTATTTGTTATTCAGGATTTTCCTAAATAAACGCATTTTTAT
>LGAG01001189.1:177221-229787 GCA_001278395.1 Lerema accius | reverse complement strand
TTAAATTCCGAGCATAGAAAGAAGTTTATCATCCTAGTTTAAATCAACACCTTGTAAACTTTTAGTAAAAAACTATATTTATATAAAAGAACAAGGAGTAGGCAATATCGAGTTATTATTAGATTTTTGACAGGTTAATAAATGTTTATAATTATGAGATTTGTATTAGATTTTTCAATTTGGTATTATTATATTACATTTTTTAATAAAACGTAGGAAAAACATATTTTATAAAACGAAATTTTTAAAAGTATTGGTTCCTTTTATCGTCAAGTATTATCCAAATTTCATCCAACGTTATTTATAATTTACTTATAAACATAATTATTATAGACATTCAAAAATACCTACAGGGTATTTAATAGGAATAAAATCTATCCTTAGTCCTAATCCTTGAGATGGACTTAGAAACAGAAACACAATTATCCAATCTTTCACAAGATAAGACATTTGGTTCCCTTATTTCAATTCAGTGGTTCGTAACCTTTTCAATATCGTTACCCCTGTGACCTAGGAAAACTGATTTTACCCCGACTTTAAAATGTTCTCAAAACAAACAATACAAGTAACTTTTCACTGTATTTTTATTTTAAGATCCTAATAATTACATCTTTCGTTACCCCCGTAAAAATCCAATTTACCGATTAGATTAGGAGCCAGGGCTTTATTCATTCAGAATCCACAACATACCCTACTTCGGCTCATCCTCGTAAATAACCAATACAATATCACAATAACCCAGAAGGATAACAAAAACAATTCACACTAGCAAAAGCGTACAGTCAACGAATATTTGAAGCTTCCAATATATTTATGGGGTGCTATCGGAATGCCTCCCCAAATACATACTTATCGCATGCGGATAAAAATGACTACGCGTTATTTCTTGACGTTCTTTGACGCGAGGAAACTTATTCGAGTATAAAACAATAAAATATGCGATACCAAGCGTCGGTATAACCGCCCGAAGGGGAAATTATATCAAGAGCGCTGGAAAATGTGTATTTTCACCTTCCAACGGGAAAATCAGGAGAAATGAGAACACTACTGTGTATATTAAGGCACGTTTTTCCTTCGGCTTCTTGAGATTTTGTTTATAGTTTCAATACGTAATTGCTTTATATTGCTTTTTTGCAATAAAACCTAGCAAGAAAGTTGCGAGAGTACTTTTTATGAAGCGTTATTAAAAATTTAATTGAAAACGTGATCGTATTTATAGGAAACTTTATTTAATTTTGCTTTGGATATCAATATTCGTAGCTGGTATAAAAAGTGGATGGATAATATTGATTACATACTATGATGACCTATTAATTTAATTATATTTTATGTCTGCTTGGAGTAGGCACAAAATAAAGAGCAATAGAAGTTAAACTAATGTATGAACTTCGCTTGTCGTGCATCTTTACGCTTTCATTCTAAAACACTTTGAAATAGGAACCGAAATCGGTGTCGGTGTAGTGTCATTCAGCATTGTTCGAGCACTCACTATAGAGTTTAACTACTGTTAGTCTCCCTATTAGTGATGTAACGAATATTCGCATTCGCATTCGCGTTCGCGAATATTCGCATGTTTTTACACATTCGTATTCGCATTCGCATTCGCAGAATTTTTTGCGAATGTTTTGCGAATAATGATTATCAGAAAAAAGACAATTTGGCTACGATAATAGGTTAATAAATACAAAATCCGTTTATTTTTTAACCGATTTCAAAAAAGAAAGAGGTTATCAATTCTACATGTGTGTATGTAATATATGTGTGTATCGGTGGCAATAAGTTATCATAGTGAAACCATACCGACCACAAAAGAAATCCGTTATTTCGTACTTTTCAGTTAGGTACCTTTTTTGAAATTGGTTAATTTTTTTTAATAGGCTTGTATCCACTAAGAACAAATCAGTTGTATTGTAGTATTTATAACTTTGTTATTAGATTTCAATGGAATAAATAATTTAATATAAAATTCAAAGATTAATGTTATTTTTAGTGATTTATAACATAAAAAAAATTGTAGTCACGTGACCGAAAACAGCAATCAGAAGGCGTGACGTCACGGAGTGTGTCGGCCATTGTTGTCGTTGACGTTTCAGTAGTAATTTACACTTCGTAACGTCATCCGAGAGACTATGACAGTTTAGAGCGTTTTCGTGTCAAATACAAATAAAGCTTTTGAAAGTTGTAATTAATAATGTTATTGATCGAACTTTCTACTAATATTTAGTTATTTCGGTTATGCATCTAACAAAGCAAATAGAAAAATCAATAAAAAAAATTTAGGACACAAGCCCATTATAATTTATGTTTTTAATTTCAAGAAATAGTAGTCTTAATCGATTCATTGCGGTCTGATCTCCAAAACTGATCTACTGCAACTTATTATCTATTTTAAATTCCGGTCTGATCGATTAAAACTTTACCATTCCGGTCCACATTATCAGCCTTTATTTTATCATCTATTAAATCTTATGAAATAAATTTTTTAATGCTTATTTTTTTGCCAAATTTAAAGGAAATACTGAATATTCGCATTCGCATTCGCATTCGCGAATGTCGTTGGCAGATACTCGCATTCGCATCCGCATTCGCGAATGTTAAAAAAATGGCATTCGTTACATCACTACTCCCTATATCCTGGGTTCCTAGCTTGAGGTAGTTACCCCCACAGGGGTAAATAAACTATTTTACGGGGATAAAGAAGGACCTAATTATGAGGAATGTAAAGTAAAAAAAAAATAGAAAAGAGTACTTGTATTGTTAGTTTTGATAACATTTAAAGACGGGGTAAAATCAGTTGTCCTTGTAGGTCACAGGAGTAACGATATTAAAAAGGTTTGGAACCACTGCTTTATATTATTATAGCTCTATATTATTGGTATAAATACGAAAACTTTACCTATTTGTAATATCCGTCATTTTAAAACGAACCATTTTCAAGCAAGTTATTGTCGTTCAGTGCAACTCGGGTGCATGCAGCGTGTATTCGCCGAGACAATGCCATTATTCAGCATGAAATGTTCGTAGCGCATGACACATATTGCTGGTGAAATAAAATAAAATTCTAAAGACTGTAGCTTGGCTCAAAGGGATTTAAAAATAGAATAGATATTTTCTTTTTTTTTGTTTTAGTTTTCTAAACTACAATGCGTGGAATTCAAGGCCGTTTGGGGTCGGAATTAAAAAAGAGTTTTGTAATGGACAAAAATTTATAGGTCTCTCTGGAAAAAGTAAAAAAAAAATGTACAGATTATGCAAAAAGGCAGGTTATATTTGGCGGGAATTATTTGAGTAGATTAAAAATTATCGAATTTAAAAAGAAAAGAAAATGTGGTGATGGTTTCGCCGAATTTCGCCAAATTTTCTTCAAATTTTTACTTTAGACGATACTACATAATAAAAGCAAATACTAATTATTTAATCTTTACGAAAAGTATTAAAGATACTTAATTAAATCCATTCAAATATCCTTGTACATTAATTAAGTAATTAGTCAACTTTTCCCTAAGAAAAACCGTAACGAAGTAAAACAATTACCACGAAACATCCCTGTAGGTAGCTACTAGCAACAAAATCCGCAAAATAATATTTCACCCGAGAGAAATTCGAGCCGTACTTCGTCGGCAAGGTAAAGTGCAATTCGAGTTGAGTTGTTATGAAGTTAGCATCGTTCAGAGTTGCCAACAACTTCAACTCGGCACATTGTTTCATTAATTTGAATAGAAATATCGGCTGGAGAGGATCAACTTCACGGCATCTGGGGTTCATTGATCCCGGAATTAAAACGTCACTTTCGTTTTTCGAATATTATTTTATAGTTTTTCAAGTTAAAACTTCTTTATCTTCTATGTTATTTGAAAGTGGATGAAAGGAAAAATTACAGAAAAAGAGACAGAGACATTAATTACGTGGGAGAAAATGAGATAGGAAGCAATATACAGTGTTTACTTGGCTACTAGATTGATAGATAGAGAGATAGCACGGGAGTTAGTTACTAGCGACATCTATTATCATGCTAGTAGTACTATTATGTCAAATGTTGCAGTGACATCTATTAATAAAAGCTAAAAAAAATAGAAATGGAATGAGTAAATTGTTTCAAACTGTGATAAAAGATGACGATTTAAGTTTTAAAAATGGTGACTTGGTGTTTTGTATGTGTCATTACGTTCGTCTTATCATCTTGAAGTTAAAATTTTTGAAGGTTTCAACTCTACCACGTGTTAATTGCACAGATTTTATTTTATAGTTTTCATAAAAGTTACCTGAATGTAACGCGTATTAATTTTCAAAGTTTTATTGTAAAACCTGTTTATTTTGTGACCCGGTCAATGTTATAGCAGCATGCTTACCTGTAACAAAAAAAACATTAATTAATTAACGAGGGAATATAAAAAAAATGATATTTTAAGCGGTTTATTATTAGTCAGGCTATAAATAAATATACTGTCATTTATTTATTATAGTCAGTTAGGCAATAATTAACATTTAAATTACAAAACTGGCACAGTTAGAAAATGTAATAGAAATACCATTCATGAAAATATTCAAATTGTTTTTATAAGTCTTCAATAATAAACGCATTAAAAAAATTAAAAGGTAACAAAATACATTTTGATTAAATTCAAAATTTGATTATGCAATTCAAGTTAAGCATTACACTAATCTATAGGAACTTTCATTAATCTTATTTATTAGAAAATTACTTTGTAGTCACATCCATACTAAATAACCGTACAACGAACAAACAATTAGGTATATTCGTATTCTGTTAAACTTTGTCCTATAAAACCAATCAGGGTTCTCATTTCAAATTACGTTAGCAACAGAAGCCTTCCGAATTAAATTCCCGACCGGCGCAAAGATCAAAATTGGACGTCCCACCAATTATTTGCAACTTCGTGAAAAAAACATGTGAGCTTCACTTCAAATCGTAGTGCAAACGGAATCGTATAAATTGATAGTACTTAGGCAGCCTCTACGTTGAAGTATGACAGGTGTAGTGCACCTTTGCAAGTACGATTATGTGCATGGACATGTTATAGTGGTGTAAAATACAGACTTCGTTTTTATACCTTTTAACACTACTGCGCAAGGAGACTTTTTTTCTAACGTATGTACTCGTATGTATGTATGTGTTTGGCACGCTCTAGAGCCTAAACAGCTTCACTGATTTCAACATACGTGGTGTCTTTGGATTCGTTTGGTTTTCGGTAATAAGCTGAGAAGTGGGAATTTTAAAATTTTTGGAAAATCCACCCTTAAGGGCGTGAAATAAGGGTTGAAAGTTTGTATGAAAATTAACCAAATTTTAAAGCAAACAGTTTGCAAATTCGTATTTGTATTATGGTTGAAAGGCATAAAAAACCTATTTCAACGATTTTTTAAAATCAACCCTTAAGTGGATAAATCTCACCGCAAAACTATAATTTCCGCAAGCAAAGCTGCGGAAAACAGCTCGTAAATGAAGAAGTCTGCACAATTTCGGTATCCGCCGTCACAGTGTTGCCACGAATTTCTCGATATCTAGTGTCAATATTCGGGATCATGGCGATTGGTGCGACAGTATCGATTCATCGAGCGATTCCGGATAATGCCCGGTATCGAGTGGGGCTTAATTGGGGCTCCAGTCTCTCTGCTTCGCCCCATTAGGTCGGGTTCAGATGACGGTATTAATTGGCGATCATTATTATCATTTGTATGATAGTCTAATGATGTCAGTTTAACCTCTCCGTCGGATTATTCGTGTTTAATCTCGATATATCAACATTCTTGTGTATGTGTGTTTGTCTTCGTAATAATAATAAAAAATGTGGTGTTTTATGGGGGATAGAGAATGGCTTAAGAATACAATTTTGGACTTACTAACTGGTGCTGAAGTCGAGATACTTCAATTTAACTGAACTATTGTAACTTAAGTATTGACAGTTGACTATCAAGTTATAAATTAAAAAGTTTAGAATTGTCTTCAAAAAACACTGACATAATTAAATTAATTTCAATTGTAATGTTTTAAATATCATTGATTACACGAGTTAATTTTATTAATATATTACCCAATGTATATCATCTGAATCAGTCCTTACTTCGTCTCGTATCCGAATTAAAACAAGAGTGCGGGATTTGCACATAAGTAGACAGTGTGCCAATAGCTCCTCAGGTTAAGCTCGAAGGATTTGTGCGTAGTAACAGCTCTTTATATGTCCGTGTAGTGATGGTGTAGGCTTATGTTGTAGGGTTGTCACACGGCTGAATATTCGGGATTTTTTTTCATTTTCGTAACGAGTACTTATTTTAGTGTTGTGTATTTTTGATATGAGTATTAATATTGTCTATTAATTACTGTGCTTATGCATACATAAAAAAATGACGAATAATTGTTGGCACTCAAAGTCTGTAAGCGATTATGTATAATAACCTTAAATCTAATATGTGTTTTATATGACTGTCTGTGTCCAAAATAAAATAAAAATAAAAAATTGACGTGAATCACTACGTAACCAGTAATTATTTTACCTAAGAGGCAATCCTAAAAATCTAAACAAAATCAGGGGAAACAGTTTGTTGTTGTACTTTCGAATCTATCGTCTACATTCAAAATTAAATTATGCCTTTGGATAGCTAAAGGATCAAAGAATTAAATACAATAAGGGATAATAGTGGAAAATCGCGCGCGATAGAGGGAGAAACGCCGGCATTCTGAGGTTATTTATGACGTAAATACGAAACTATATAAAACGCACAATTTTATTTACAACTTTATTGTCTTAGAAATAACGTTCAAATTTGGCAGCCCTATAGGAACGTGTGATTCCCTCATTTGTAAGGATCGAACTGAGCTCAGGTATTAAATAGCCACGAAGATATTATTGTTTATTACAATTATTGAGTTAGGGAAATAACTAGTATAATGTACACCAAAGGGAGGTATGGCTTTAACTTTGGTTTGCTTATTTCTTTGCGTCATGGGCGACATAATACACAAAAGTTAGGTAAGTTAGTTATTATACACATAGACTAAGAACAGAAATTTTAAATTAGTATAATATATGTTGACTGATAGATAATATCCATAGATAGATACACATTATTTGTGCATTATAATCCACCACTACACCAAATAATTTTGTCACTGGCAACACTTAGAAAAATAATTCACCTAATTAAAGATTCGAGTTTCGAAGCGAGTTGAAGGTATGTCCCGAAGTACGTACGTTTGATGATACACTTCAGGATTTTCGCGTACTTCTCTATACTAACACAGTACAAAGGTAACAATAGTTAAACACCATATTGAGCGCGCTTGAACAATACATTGCACCACCATGGAGTTGGGCTCCTGTTTGTAAGTGTTTTAGAACGAAAGCGTAAATTATGTGTGCGCGCCGAGCGTTGGTATCACAAACGAAGTAGGTACAGTCCATTATTTAATCCATCCCTATTTTGTAAGCAGTTTTATGTAAACCTAAAAATTCAAAATTCAAAATCATTTATTCATGTAGGTATCAATGATACACTTATGCACGTCAAACATTTTTTTTTTTGAATCTACCCCCGTTTCGTAAAGGTGCTTTAATATGGAGGAGAAGAAAGGGGAAAGAAACTCTCCCGCACATCTTTTTAAACAAAAAAGTAGTAGTACCTAGTAAAGGAAATCACCTAATTTTATGTAATTCACACTTCCAGTGTCTTATGTAATTTCATGACTTGAATTTTAAGCTTAAATATTCACAAAAACTGCTTCGAAGACGAATGTTTTTGTTTTAAAGATAAGACAATTAAAAAGAAAGTATTATACAATTTATACATGAGTTTAACGATTGTTAGTCTCTGTACTGTGGTACTCATTCGTTACAATTTGACGCGTCGCTTCGTTTTCAGCTTGAATGCGTGACGGAGCTCGACACGGTGCTAAACTGTGGATGTATTGCTTTGGGAGTACTTGAAGATGTTGGGAATTAAGTAGGAAGTAGGAATGTTACCTCTCAATTGTGGAATAATGCGATTTGTTTTAGG
This sequence comes from Lerema accius, assembly GCA_001278395.1. Classification (NCBI taxonomy): domain Eukaryota; kingdom Metazoa; phylum Arthropoda; class Insecta; order Lepidoptera; family Hesperiidae; genus Lerema; species Lerema accius. The sequence continues at coordinate 221,774 of LGAG01001189.1, read as the reverse complement.
AACGACATGTAGGAGGGATAAATGTCGAACTTAAGAGTAAAATTATCATGAGTAAAAGAACTCGTAACTATGAAACTTTTCATTACACTTGGCTCGATACGTACTAGGCAGGTTTTTTAATGATTTCCTTTAGTTTAATGTTTCTTTGTAATAGTGTACAGTTAAATGTTGTTTTTTAATAATAAGTTTTAAATTTTTATTCGGTGAAATTATTAAATTAAATTTAACAAATTTATTGTTTTACCAAATGATTTTTCTAGATTGTTGTTCTTTTTATAGGTATATTTTTATCTTTTTGACATGAATTTGTATTTAATTATAATTTTATTTTTATTGTATCTATTTCCTGTAATCTACATAATTTATATGGATCGCTGTTACCTGAAGTAAAAATAATAATAATTAATGCTAGATAATAACGACATTAAAGACGACGTTGCGATGTTTCTTTTAGTTTTCGAAACTATTCGTTGTAATTATTAATGCTTTTGGATGATTCCTTGTGCTTTTCTGAGCTTTTGCGCCCTTTCTACTGCATGTTTGTATTTGTGCTTTTGTTTTTAATTAGTTTAACAATTTATGATTTAAAAGCACGGATTGAAAAACACGAACAAACATAAATTATACGTGTATTTAATGGTCAGTAGGAAAGCTTATTACGACAATGGTTGGCGCCGGCATAATGCTTTAATGATACGTTACCAAGCTATGATTTGAAAGCGCAACACCTCAGTTTGTATAACTTTGAATTGGTCACGCGAGGTCATGAATATGTAGGTGTTATAAAAACAAATTGGACTTAGATTTTTGTCGATTAAAATATCCAAATATTATGGCAAACATTTCAAGTTGTCAGGATTGAAGGTAGTTAAACGAAGGGATTGTTTAGGATTGAAGGTAGGAAACTAGTTATTATTAATAGAATAACAAAAAATACGTATGCTGAAAAGGGGGGGGGAGGGTTTTAAAAATATATATGGCATTATGTCAGTCTCATAATTGAGACAAATCCAATGACATCTATGACATAACCACGCTAGCGACTTCGCCCGCGGAAGAGTACTTAAAAATATATTGGATTTATTCCAAGGGATCCTATAATTGCAACATAATCTATCCTATGTCCTATTCCTGGATGCGAACAATCAGTGTGCCAAGTTTCAGCTTAATCCGTTCAACAGTTAGAGCGTGAAGGACTTACAAACGTCCAAATATCCAAACATCTTTAGAAACGTTCACATTTATAATATTAGTAGGAAGGATAGTTCGACTTCGACTAAGTCCTTATATTTTTTTGCAATGTTACCATGATTGTTATAAACTAAACTCTAATCTAGATCTGTCTGTGTCGTAACAGGATGATCGTATATCTCCGAGAGATTATTGGGTCTATTAAAGATATTAATGCTCACAAGAGCTTAGCGAAAGGGTATGTGAAAGATAAATTATGAAGTATTCTTGTGATAAATTTGTAGCTACGCAACTAGTATGATGAAGTACTTAATTGTTTTTTTTGTAGCTGCCAGTTTTGATACCATTTTTGAGTTATTATTGTAGTTAAATTACTTACAGATAAGCGTTAGGAAAACGATAACAAGTACAAATTAAAAGTTTTTTTTTTAAATCAAGCTTTTATCACTTGTTGATAAGAAAGAGAACTAAAAAGTTAAAAAGTGCAAAATTTCAAGTCCCTACTGTTAACCGTTGAGGAGTTCAATCGTGTGGAGACAATCCTGGTAGCAGTATCACATCATGCTTGTTATAAACATGCATTGTCATCAGAACTGGACCAGTGTGTAAAATTTTAGCTCAATCGGACACCGGGAAGTGGTGAAATTTAGCTTGCAAGACTTGATTACAAACACTGGGACTGGTGAAACTAAATAAAAGCGTGTAATGAAAACGGGCAAGCACTTTTCTGTAAAATATGTCAACCTTAATCGAGTCGAATTCAATGATACGATGAAATACGTCAAGCTTTTAACGCCCTAGAAAGTAGGTTCCTGAAATTTTTGTCTCATAGACCCAGACGTTTCTACCATACCTATTTCCAAAGCTTGACAAAAAATTAAAAGGTTATAAGTACCTTGTTGTTTTCGTCGTGATTTAAAAAGTAAACAATCTTACAGTGTCTTTTTATTGTAATTATCGATTTAAAAATAAGACTCAAATAAAAAAATTTCAAGAATAAACAATTATTTAATGTTAAAATAAATTTCTGTAGACTTACTTCTAAATATATTTTTTTAATTAATGAAAAATAAAAGTAGTGCCAAGATTGTTTACTTTTTAAATCACGACAAAAAAACGAGGTATACATCTTAATATTGAGATTAGGTAGCGTTGCGGCTTAGGAAATCCGTACTATTTTATGGATCATTATTATTATTTATTTTATCACTTGAGTCAATGAACTTCGATCGCAAATCGAATCGCTACTACATACATAGTATTCGTAGCCAGAGTTGGTCCACTCAAGTACAGAGACTCGAAAGCCTTATAACAAACACGTCACGAACCATATGCAAAGCAGTTGGACGAGACAGTTGCCGACTGTCTGTGACGTCATTGGTGACTGCAACTTGAGTATGTGTAAGTTATGGGTAAGGATGGCCGGTATAAATCGATTGATAGAATCGATACAAGATTTTCGATTTTCAATTATTTTTTGTCGATTTTTGTCAGTGTGATTTTTAAGTTGTTTGGGTTGTATTCTCAAATGATCTTAATGACAAGGTAAAAATTGTTGTTAGTATAGCCAATTAACTAGGTACTGTTTTTCTGTTGTCATTTTTGCAATCCTGAGTATATTAGTTTATCAGTTAATTATTTTATAAACATAATTATTGAAGTACAGATCATTTTTTGTGCTCAAGTTATTGAGATCTCTTACATAAATAAATCATAATTATAATGATAATAACATCAACTTTATAAACTTAATAATACAATGTTTACCAATTCTTCAGTTTTTATAAGATTGTCTTACATGAATACAATTCCAACCGTGAATCGATTCAATGAGTTACGATTCATAACGATTCAAGAAATCGATCCAATTCAAAAGATAGTCCATCTCTAGTTATGACCAATTTGCATACGCATCTGTGTTTGAAAGCGTGTTAGTTATTTTATTACCGACTACGAAGGATGTATGATTTTGACCGGTATGTATGTATGTTTATCTATTGCCTCTTAAATTCTAAACTACTGAATATAATTTGTCAAATAAGGTATCGTTGTAAGCGTCTTAGTGTCCGCTAGTTATAGACTATGTGACGTTACAGAAAATTGAAGTACCTTCTATAAGCAACATACATCTAAAAAAACAAGGCTATATTAGGATTCAAATCAATTAATGAACACTTTTAATATATCCTGTCAGTCCCACAATTGAAACCTTTCTAACAACGCCTCAAATATTGGAGTTCGTCACTCCATTTGGGAGATTTTGAGAGTCAACAAACAAAATTAAACATAAACCCATCAGGCTAAAGATTATACAGATTAACAGACCAAACTAAAATACAACGTGAAAATGTGAACGCAAACATGAATGAACGAATGAGCGAATGAACGAATGAAACATCGCATTCAACTCGAGTACCGTCAGCAGAGACACTAACGAATGTAGATCGACAGCTGATCGTAGCGGACAGATCTACGGGAGCAAAAAGTAATCGCTTATGACAGGCTGTCTGTACATCACTGGGGTTACCAGGCTTAAATAAAATTATGAGAGATTTCCCGAAATGTTAATTGTTGTAGGTAAATTTTTTTTGACAGCGCTAAAAGGGTAATGTTTTTCGAGTGTAGTATGTATGTCCATTTTTTTGACAAGCTTTTACCCCGGTTTCCTCACCTGGGGGTAGTTACCCCGCGGGGGTAAATCAGCTATTATACGGGGGTAACGAAGGAAGGATTATTAGGCTCGTAAAGTAAAAAGATACAGAAAATAGTAACATATTGCTGGTTTTGATAACATTTTAAAAACGGGGTAAAGTCAGTTTTTCTTATGGGTCACAGGGGTAACGATATTGAAAAGGTTAGGAACCACTTCTAATACCTACTACTACCACTCTAGAATTCTAGAGTCTAGAGCCTAAATGTGGTAGTACCTAAATGTAGTGTAGAGCCTAAATCTTTCGGGATAAATCCAAAACACTATTCCGCAGATGAAATCGCGGGCGTCGTCTAGTTCTATTATAAATTTGGGAATCCTGAAAACTCAAGGCAAACCCTGAAATATGGTAACCCTATACATTGGCCTTTCCGAATAGCCATCATCGGAACAGAAAAATTCTATTGACGTGTGACATTGCTATTTTCAATATATAGAGTAGACACCCCTACTTTTAAATGCAACTTTAGTATTTAGATACGTTTAGTATCTGCTCTGTAGTCGAAATTCGACCATGAATCATTATGTCAAACAATAGATTATAGACTTGATCGATATACCCGGCTGGAAGATGGCAATGTCAACGTCAACCCTTTTTTCGACGACTGTGCGCTGTGTCTTGTAAAACTTGTGATTGTGTGAGTTTTACTTTATCTTTATCATTTATAACTTCTTCGCCATATAAACTTTAACCATGTCAAATCTCGACCTTGTAAATGTCCTTATGTACAAGTTATATAGACAAGTGTTACTATAATTTAAACTTTTTCTATAAGTTACCTCCTTCCATAGTAACGTCTATACCATCTCTTATTGCAAAGTCCTATAATGACATTTATTTGCTTATTCAAAAGCACCGGTGACACAGAAAAACATCTGCCAAGTACTTGGAGCAAGAAACCTCGCCAGCAACACATTATTATCCTCTTTACAGCAATATGCATTATTGCACAATTGAATTTTTGGCAGCTTAAATACGAAACTGTTAGCATTGTTAACAAGTTTAGTAACAATTTTGTACATTTAAAATGCAATTCGTAAGTGCTTTTATTTGTTGTAATAGCTGGCTTTATATTCAATTATACTTTTTAATTAAAGTAATGTATAATTTTCATCTTCTTATATAAAATACTCTTATATAAAATCCTATCGTGTGTTTATCTGAACGTCTTCTTAATGATTGGACAGATTTTAACAAAGAATTTTCGTATATTTAAAAGCAAAAACAAACTATACCGAAACTGAAACGTAAAATTGATACTAGATTAACCTTAACGTATACTTACTAAGTATTACTTAGTACACCTAATACGGGGCTTAATAGCGAATCCCCACAAACTACTAATCCAAAGTCTTAACATGTATTTCAACAATGTTTGTATAGAGACAATACGTTTTATAGGAATAAGGGTGCCTTTCCACCAGAGATGTGCTATGCTACGTTTCTGTAGATGCGTTTGTTATTCACCAATCATATTCATTGATGCACATAGCTTAGCACTGGTGGAAACGGATTGAACTAAGATGTTTGTGTTTTTTATATGGAAGGATGTGTGCTATGGATGTGTTCAGACGTAGATCCAATCGAAAGTGGTTTTTGAAATTTGTATCACTTTATCTATCAGACAGATTATCTAATCTTCACAAATTGATCTTTATCGTAAAGCTCAGCGTACGTAATTGTTTGTCACTGAACTTCTAAATATGTAGAACGATTTTAGTAAACCTTTTGTGATGTTTTCTAGAGAAACCGAGTATGGCTTATGACCATTTAGACATGGTAAGTGGTGCTGATGTCGAGATACTTTAAGGGACCAGACAAACTATTAGTTATTGAAACGCCGCCATAGCAAAAGTTGTGCAATGTTAGCAGAATGTTATGAACAGACAGTAGTTAGAAGGATGGCTACTTTGACATACATGTGACGTTTGACATTGACGTCTCACTGACAGATATATTAACGACTCTATTTTATTGTTTGACATAATGATGATCTAATGCCGACTATAGACTGGATTAAGACCAAAAAAATATAGAGCAAAAAAGTGAGGTCAATTTGTTTCTTTTTTTTACTATCTGACTTATGTCAGTCACCGAGCATGGTTGCGGAGAAATGTACAGGGAAACGTTATCATTAGGTATTAACGTTATGTTTTTCCCTACTACGCTTTTTTGATCCGAAGACTGTGTCTATATTTTTTGGGTCTGTAAACGGTTGTATAGTAATAAAGAAAATTCTAGATGGCACAAAGACATTGCTGTTGAATTTCCCGCAATATCGTAGAAATAAGCGCTGAGTTTCTGATCGGCAGGTAGGAAATACTCGATAATGTAACAGACTAACAGTAAATCCCGCGGGTGTTATACATCTGTCTGACAGCTCTGAAAGCGTATCTACAGGAATTACGTTTCAATTTACCAGTCATAAATGCAGATGAAAATGTAGGTATTATGATTTGCTTTGAATTTAGCTTATAATAATTATACTGTAAATTTGAGAACCCGATTTGTGGTCCAATTCAATCACACCAAGAAGATAAGCTTAAGGTAAGTTAAGGCTTAAGATAAGGGACAGACCTCATAGCTTAGTTGATTGTGACCCTGCCTGCGAAGCAAGGGGTCCCGGGTTCGACTCCCGGCCAGGGCAGATATTTATGTGACAAATAGATGTTTGATCTCGGGTCATGGATGTTAGTGAAGTGTTATTAGTGTTGTCCATGCCACCCGCGACACAGGGAATACTACTGCGGGGGTATGAATGTGTTAGCGTCTATTATTATTTTACTAGTGGACCTGCCCTCGCTTCGCTTCGGTGAATGTTTTTTCAACATGGTTGACCACGTCAGTTAGAAAAATCCCAAACAGACTTTAAATTTTAATAAATTTTGATAGAGTAAACTGATTTAAATAAAATAGAGCCTAAATAACGCCCTGGGTTCAGGATTATTTATGTATTACATCCATTGTTCTCTCAAACCAGCCGTTTTTACGCGATGCTTTTTCAAACACACAGACAAACAGAGCCCCCCAACTTTCAATTTTATTATGTAAGGTTATATTATACCGATTTACCATAAAGAAAATTTAATATCTAGGCATTAAATCAGACCTATCGTAAAATGCTAAACGTAAAATGTAACGAAGTAGGTCCTGAATTGAACTAGCTCATATCATACGAGGCTGGAGCGTCTATTTCATCCAACGACCCCATTCTTCTAGAATAATCGGCTCCCATATGCCATCTATTACAAGCCTTCGAAGGTGGTTCCATAAATCAAAACGTAATATCGTGTAACAATTCTATTTAAGCAATAAATTTCTGTGATTTAGGTACAATTTTAAATTTAATTTTAGCTCGCCTTACCGCGTAGATTCACATAATTCTTACTTTGGCGTTTGTATTATGAAAGTGGTCATACCAAAGATAATAAACGTAATCATTAAAAAAACTATTTCAAAAGTTAACTGTATGATCTGAAATAACTTATTAGACCCTCAAAAGAAATTGTAGGTTCATACTTTTCAATCAACTGTTTTGAAGTTGGGTTAGTTAAAAAAATATATATTTGATTGGATTTTTTTTCTTTTTCATTTACTTATTTATTTATTTAACACTAGACATCGCCCGCGGCTTCGCCCGCAAAAGAATTGTTTTAAAAAATATGGGATTTATCCCAAGTGAACATATTATCGGGATAAAATGTATCCTATGTCCTATTCCTGGATGCAACCTATCTGTGTACCAAGTTTCAGCTTAATCCGTTCAACCGTTAGAGCGTGAAGGAGGGACAAACATCCAAACGTCCAAACATCCAAACATCTTTACAAACTTTCACATTTATAATATTAGTAGGATTAGTAGGATTTATGCACACCAGAAATAATACAAAGACAGTTTTTTCTTCTTTCTTTTTTCATGTTATCAAAGCGTTAACAATCTTTATTTCTCATTTGCATTATTAATCTGTGAATAAATCTATGGTATTTAACCAACCCTACTATGGTATCGTTGGAGTTATTAAAGCGCAAAGATAATTGAGGGTAACCAACAGATAAGCCTTTACTTTTCCACTTTACATTAATGAGCCTTCAACCTCTCAACGTCTTTTATTATTTTAAGTGGCATTGTACTGCATTTACCCACCTCATTTCGGCATTTGGGAGTGAGGTTTTTGTTGATTTTCTCTCCAGTTTTCATTCAAGAAAGGAGAGTCCTTAAGGTAAGTTCAGTTTAATATTAATTAGCGAGTGAAGTGTTTCCCGAAACCCGTTGAATGTTTAATTAGTAACCGCTCGGGATGTCTAGGGTTGGTTTTGTACAATGCGGGTGTTTTTCGCAAAAATATTTATTATGTATATGCCTTGGCTAATGGTCCAGTACGGGGTTTCTTTTCATAATTAAGAAGGCCTAAGGCCTCTATCACGTTGCTCCAGTACGGATTGGTAGAGGTATTAACTAACTCAAGTGATAGAAGTTGTTACGGCACCCAAAGGCCTCCGACAAGGTTTAACGTCATGTAACCTTAAAATCACCTGTATTGATATATTTTATTAGAATTAAAAATGTCGGTAAATTGATGCTGATTTGTGTAATATAGAACGCGTTATGAAAACCAAAATGCGAAGCACATCTTACACTTTTCAAAACTTCAAAATGCTTTCTGTAAAATTGCAATTTGTGGGTTATGACATTATATTTAGATCGACGACGTACTGAGAATTGGTAACCATTCGCGATTCGAATTACGGTTTCATTCCGAACGTGTTATACGAAACTTAAAGCTCCTTGAAGATGTTACAAAAGTGTTGCCATTCATGAATTTTTATTATATTACGAGATTGTTTGGCAACATTTATCCTTTTTAAATACGTAACGATAACGACTGTGACGTCATAATATTATTTGTCTTTAATAAAGCCGATATGACAAGTATAGTATATCGAGACTAATTACTGAAGGATTTGATTATAAAATGTATTTAAGGACGTAACATTTACATTACAATCATATACTTTTTTGTTATGTAACTACGACAATTGTTAAGCAACATAATAGTTATAAAGACAAAATAAATTATTTTAATTTTTCGTTTTTAAGAATCCGAATCTCATGAGTTTAAAACGACACATACCAAACACATTGCTTAAATTCTATGCGTTTTCTAACACAACACACACAAACACACACACACACACACACACACACGTTAATAGACACACGGAAGCTATCATTACAATGAACAATGGTGAACGCAAACAGTCGTATGCAAACCTACGGTGTAACGTCTTCAGGGAGTATCGCGTTACCGACGCGAAGTGTGAAACAGCTATATCATTTGTATTGTTGTCTCGTTAGTGCGACAGAGATGGCGTTATATTGCTGTCAAGGGCAGGGTTGTCGGTTATCAAAATGACGGACTAATTACTTGAGTGTGCTAAAAAGAAGGTAGGTTTTTTGAGTAATATTTATAATAGGTAGTTTTTTTGAGTAATATTATATTATGTAATGTGCGTCGATTTTTTGTCTCACCTTTTTTTTTCCTTTTGTCTTAAAAAAATATCATTAATTAATTATAATAAACAACAGACACCTCTAATCGAGGTCTAATTTGTAGTTAAATATTTTCCATTTTGGACTAAAGTTAACTCCAGGATTAGCTAGTCCTAACGTAAACTCAGACTCTATAAAGAGTAAAAGTTTATCATAAACTATTTATAGAACTAATTACATCATGTACAACAAGTATATGGAATAAATAATTGCGTTGCCAGTTATTATTGCAAATATTAGGATGCATATAATTATGTAACATTATCCTCATACGCCCGGCTCAGTAATTAATTGATTACGTTACACAATACTTGTGTTTTGTAATAGAAGTGATTTATTCTGACCGAATGAAATTTCATAATATTATTAGTTATAACTTTGAATTGAAAATGATGTTTAATTTTTCTCTCTGTATTTTTTTATATAAATATTTATTGACAAATAATATTTTACCTAAATGAAAAATTCCTTAAAAAAACATTTTTATTTTAAATAAATAGGCGCAATTTGTAGGCAATCCTCTATTGATTGCAAAGTAGAACTAAAAAGTAAAACATAATTTTATTCCAATAAAAAACCTGCGTAATAATAAGATAAATTGCAGAAAAAACAAAATAAAATTCTAAATTCAAATGTTAGACTGATCAAGTGCCGACAGTACCGTTAAGCGCGAATTGATAAATACCCTCAAATCAAACATCTGTGGAACACAACGTAAGATCACCGCAACCAATGAATAAGCAATTAAATCAAATGTTTCAGCTAAGGGGGCACCAGTGTGCGCTCCGCTTAACATACACATAGGGCTATCACATTCTCACTCTTAAAAATAGCTATCTATTTAATAATAGGCGAAGAGTTCAATCTTAAATTATTATGTAACTATGTCTAATTATAAATTGTAGAATCGTTGTTTTTTACTGGTAGATTTGAAAATAAATTAAATTAAAATTAAAAGATGACAACTGTCTTTTAGAGAGGCGTTTCGTTTCGCGATTACGAGCTGTCTATTTACAATATGTGTAATAATGTGAATTTTGCCTTCAATTAAAAACTACGAAGAAATGTATTTGTATCATATTTTTTTATAATTCAAAATTAGTTTTACGTAAAGTTAACGTTGATCAAGTCAAATCCTAAACTCGTACGTGCCTTTCGTAAAAAGGAATCCAAAAGTTGAACATTTAACGTAGTATTATACGTACTTAATCATAGATTCTATTATCATAGACGACAAAGATTCGTACACGTATTAATATTAATAAACGTAATCATAGACACTACATCATAGACGATAGAGATTCGTCAACGTTCGCATTGCACTCCCGTTAAGTCAACGCATTGAATCCACTTTTGGCGCGTCAGCAAATAGAGTGCCTTCGGTAAGGTCAACCGTGTGTGCGCAGTACACTTTCTTATCGTGTTTAAATACTACTTACTTTACAAAATACCTATACCTATTGCTATTATTAACTGTTGTTTAATTGGCATTATGTTCCGTAATCGTTACTATGTTATAGGCTATATTATCTCTTGAATTGCCATTATGAAAGTATTTACTTAATGTTACCGATGTTATTTTCGTATTGTTTATGATATTTTATTATATTTCTTACCGAAAAGTTGCCTGGAAGAGATCGCTCTTTAGCGATAAACTTGCCTTCTATCTTAGATACATAATTAAAAAAAATGTTTTTATGTTTGTTGAATCATTTTAAATCTATACTATAATAAAACAGTAAAATAAAATTGTCTGTACATTGAGTATATTTACAAAAAACTAATCTAGAGTGACTCAAAAACAGTAACTGAGTACGAATCTACAATTTTTAAAATTTTTGTATGTCTGTTTGTCTGTCTGTTTGTCTGTTTGTCTGTTTCTGTTTGTCTGTTTGTACACGCTAATCTCCGAAACTACCCAACGGATTTGAATAAAGCTTTTTTTATTCTATAGCTGTTAAGTCTGGGCTTAAACTAGGCTTTATTTTTTTCCGGAAAATATTATAGTTTTCCTGGAAAAAGCAACGAAAGTTTGTATGGATTTTTTTTTAAATATCAACCGATTGGTTTCAAATTTATAACAAATATCCCTTACTTGAATTAAATGAATACGTGTCTCCCAGTTTTTCGATATTTGATCAAAAAAATAAAAAAAAGTGAAAAGAATTTACAATATTTGAGTTTTTCAAAGATCGTTCACGGGCGACTCATGATTGATATCAACGTGGTTTTGAGAATATAACTTCCTCAACATACTGTTTACAATATAATTTCACAGATTTTTCAATTTCGCTCTACTAAGGGTACAAAACACTGAAGAAACTTTGAACCAAAAATACCTAAACTTTATACGAGTAAGTAAGTACACATGCTATATTTTTTCCAAAGTGAAGCGCGGGCGGGTAGCTAGCTTTGAATTAACATTGAGGATCTAAATTACAAAAAAATGCAAAAAAAATTAATCAATCAATCATCATCAATCATCATCAATCATCATCAATCAATCAATCTATATCTATATCTATACTACTAAATAAAATTGAAGTGTCTGTTTGTAATATTAAAATAACCGCTTTTTACTAAATGCATACGTATGTATACACGATACACATACCAAAATGACATTTAAAAAAATTTTTGTCTGTCTGTCTGTCTGTCTATTTGATCAAGCTAATCTCTGAAACGGCTGGACCTTTCTTGACGGGACTTTCACTGGCAGACAGCTGATGTATCAAGGAGTAACTTAGGCTACTATTTTTTACTTTCGTTTCGGCGTAGGTTTCCCGAAGCGAAGCGAGGGCGGGTCCACTAGTTAAGAATAAATAAATTAAAAAAAATACAGGATATTACGCTTCCCATATCCACGATAAATCTAGAAAAATTTGTAAAGTAGTAAAAAAATATATTAAAATTAAAAAGAATAATTATTTCATGTTGTCTATTGGTATCTAAGTTAGTGTGAACCCTATTTACGAGCGATTTATATTTGATGATTCGCGGGCGTGAATTTCTCGCGGTGCTCCGCGAAGCGTTGATCCGTAGTGCCCACACCCCACACCCCACAACCCCACATCCCACTCCCCACGCCCAGCCCTAAGTTGTCAACGATCTTGCCTGCTTAAACAGTTTATACTATAAATGTATTGAGATTTGAGATTATCTAAATTTTTTAAAGACTTCAAAAATAATGTTTCCAAATTTGATCAACTTCAAACTTCAAAATCGAGTACGTACCTACAGCCTTCGTATATAAAACCACAGCGACTTAATTCTACATCCCTTATCTGTTAGTTCATATTTGGAGTTATAGAGTAGTATGTAGAGCTTAATTTTGTGATTTAAACGGTGCTAAGCTATTCGTTAAGTGAGCTATTAGTTCCTAAGACGAAATAAATGATTTGAATTTGAATTTCAAAGAACTAGTATATGAAAAAATTGAGTTATTACTGTATACCTCTCAAGTACAAGCTAGCTTAGTAATGGCGAATGTTAAAGATTTTCTGCTTACAAGAAATAAATTTCAGTTTAGATATTATTATTTAATACTGTAAATTGTATAATTAAGGCGCTAAACTATTAGAGATATTAAAATGTCGTCGAGGCAATTTTGAAACTGAAAATGGAACAATAAGTAAGATTAATCATCATTAAAAAAAAACAAAAATTAAGCACTTATATTATGAGATAAGTCTTCGTTCAAGAACTAAACCTAATATCCATTGTCGACACATATTAGATACACGACGCGGTATTGCAACGCGGTCAACCGCGGCGATCACGCGTCGATCATGTCATTACGATAATGGTTTACTAGCTTTCCGCCCGCGGCTTTGGTTATATCGCGCGATTTTTTCACGATAAAAAGTATCCTATGTCCTTTCCCAAGTTCAGTTCTATCTTAATACCGAGTTTCATCAAAATCGGTTCAGTGGTTTAGGCGTGAAAGCGTAATAGACAGACAGACAGTTAGTTACTTTCGCATTTATAATATTAATGGGGATGTAATTAATGGAAGCTTAACTTCAAAAACTGACAACGTACTAAAAAAGTAATTCTTACCCCATGGCGTAGGTACTAAGACGAGTAAAATTATAATTACGAGTTATTGTTATATTCCTTTAATTGAAACAAACTAGTAGGTAGTAGTAGTAAAAAACAAAAAAGTCGATTGCAAAAAATTTCAGGTATTTTAACAAGATTAACAGATAGCCTCTGTCACTCATACAATAGCGATATATTGGAATCCTTCAATCCGGCTGTAGAGCATGCCAAAGAAATTACTGCATACTTACATACGTACTTACGTACATACATACATACAAACGTTCGAAAAACATTACTCTCCTAGCGCCGTTGGTCACTTTATACATTAACTAGTGGACCGCCCTCGCTTCGCTTCGGTGTATATTTTAGGTTAAAATAAATGACTACTACACGTGTTGTATGTTTTTTCAACATGGCTGTATTTGGATAGTTTTTTACACCTTGGGTTAATAAAACCGAAATATCTTACGGACCCCTATTTTTTCTAAAATAATATATAGCCTATGTTACTCGTAGATAACGTAGATTTCCAATGGTGAAAGAATTTTTGAAATCGGTCCAGTAGTTATTGAGCCTATTCAATACAAACAAACAAACAAAAAAATATTACCTCTTTATAATATTACTTTAGATTAGAAGTTTAGATAACACCTATGAGCCAGGTATTATAAAATAAGCCTTAATAAAGTTTGACATAATTTAAGGTTGAATTTTGTCCAGCAAGTTTCTACTCTAACCGAAGGACTACTAAGGATGTGTTAAATTGTAAGCCGAGCCATCATACCCGCTGGAGAAAACAATGCGACCCTACCCGAGCGCACCGTTCGTCGTTCATGACACGAATATTGTGTCGCCCTGCGTAGGTTATTGATCTGTGTGTGGATACACACTGAGGGCGACAGATAGATGATGATGATGTATGATGATGATGTATGATGATGATGATATGTGTGTACTGGTTTGGTAAGTACTCGTATAGTTTTATTGTGTAATAAAACACTTTCCTAATTATTTATACACGTCTGATAAATACATACTCGTAATGTAAAAATGAGTATCTACTCATATAGCTTTAATTAATTTATTATTATTGTATCATAGACATTAAATGTGTCCACGTTAAAGTGTATAGAAAATTATCGGAAGTTATCAGAAAAAAAGACAGGCAAAAGTGTATCATTATGCTGTTAATATGTCTTATTCAAATAGAATGTCAGAGGAGTGAGGCCCAACTAGTTGGGGCCTTTCAGAGGCCCTTCTTTAGGGGCCTGCACTTAACACTTACGAATATCTCAGTGTCAAAAGTGTACCACTGATAGGTGCCTACATGGATAAATGATTTTGAATTATTAATCTGAAACAAATCTATTATGTTGTGCAAACCGATTACTTGCCCATATTTCTTCTACAATAAGTTATCACTAACTTATACGTACCTGAAACAAAAAAAGTCATAATTACTTGAAAGTTTTTCTACGTCGCCGTTATTTGCTTAAACTTGACTGTATATTCAGCCGCACGTCTGATTTAACCTATTTGAAGTACCAACACTTCTAGTAACTACTAACTAGTAACATATTTATTAGTAACTTTCACAGCACTAATCCTTAGTATGCTACCACCATAACATTGATGTTAGTATGCAATGCGCGCGCGCCGCGTCCGTTCTTTCGATGTGGGCTTCATGAAGACGTTTGAATTTAAACAACGCTACCGAGTCCTTCGCTGTGATATTATCTCGGTTCTATCTTACCAACGCTTTTAAATTATTCTATTGTCATCGAATTACTAATACTAACTTGTAATCGTAAAGAGGACTACAAGAAATCCGACGGTAAAAAATTTGGGGCGTGCGAAGGAGACATAATCTATCTATCTATACATATAAGTAATAAAATTGAAAGTTGGGGAGGCTCTGTTTATCTGTGTATTTAAAAGAACATCACGTAAAAACGACTGATTTAACAGAACAATGTATGAAATAAATAAATAATCCTTAACTCGGGGTCTTATGTAGGCCTTATTTTATTTAAATCAGTCCACTCTATCAAAGGTTATTAAAATTTAAAGTTTGTATGGGACTTTTCTAACTGACGTGACTGACAGCTGACGTGGTCAGCTATATTGAAAAGACATACAACAGTATATCTTTACAGTATAATCAGCGTACTCCTTTAGTAGGAGTTCGGTGATAAACATACGTACGAAATAGTTTCATACATACAACATACAACACAATGAGAAGAGGATTTCACAGTGAAAAGCACGACAGGTCACAGAAGCGTCCCGCAAGGTTTAAATTATTCAAACATAGGATTGGAGATTTCCAACGACGACTGTTCATTGCAAATTGAATCTTGATAATGTAATCTCTGAGTGTATTTTACTGTTAGATCCCGACGGAATCGTATGGGCAATTGATATTTTAGTCACAAATCCTGTTGGGCGTCCATTCGGTATTAAATTTGCGGTCCGGATAACCGAATGGACTTATTGACGTCGTATCTGTAATCCGGAATAGCATTAGCGATAGTTACTCCGATAGATATTGTGACCGTGTTTAATTAAAAGGATTAGAATGTCCAAAGATCAGATTTGCTCCATTATTTGTTCTTTTAAAGGTTCTGTTTGGTCAGCTTAAAATTAAATAAGGGTGAGGTTGTGCCGGGTTTTAACAGTAATTTCTACGAACTCGTAATTTTAATATCATAGCTAGATTTTTAATGAAATTGAAGAAGAATCGTTTAGTTTTTAGCGATTAGCGATATTTGTAATATTAAAAGTGTATTCAATTAAATTAATATTAAATTTAAAATAAGATATTTATTTTGTTATAGGAGGCCTAAAAAGCCTGTCATTAAAAACATAATTATGCAGCGTCTATCGATTTTTAAAACGCTATTAATGTATATTGTTATCCTTTATTTATTGAACCAAGAGTCATGGTTATTTTTTTAACTTTTAATTCGCTTTTATTAGATAGTCTATATTATTATCTTCATAGTCCACCTCTAGGTAAGCAATAAGCTTCGCAGAAAATTTCAATCACTTTTAGTTCTTATATCATAACGAATTTAACGCTTTTATTCATTAAATTACTGACGAACAATTTGACTGCGAATTTATTGCCATTAACACATATCATTCGATCATTATCAACACTAATATTTCACTGTATTTATCTTGAAACATTTACGTAATTCACACACAAATCACCGTAAACCGTAATATCAGATTAACAGATGTGTGAAAATGTTACGTTGTATGAAGTTGCGTAACATAATGTTGAACACGAGTTGAACAAACAGCCGTCATGTATCAAGGTGGCATATTATGCCGCGCGCCGCGCTAACTGGTAAGTGATAATATCTTTTTGCTTACAAAACGGGGTTATTTTCTATTGCTATATTTTTTTACAGACTTCAAAAAAGAAGTTTATCAGTAGTACATGTATGTAAGGGTTTAGCGATGTATATTTTCAAGAATAATGTAGGCATGAAAAAGTTTAAAATGGCACTAATTAAAGTGGTCAGTAACTTAAAAATCCCAGCAGTTACATTGAGCAGTGGAAATAATGAGTTGGGCAGTAAAATATTTTTTGGGCAGTAAAATAAAAAGTGTGGCAGTAAAACATGAGCAGTACTATAAATACAAAGTGGCGGTAATTTTATCATAAAAGGAGCAGTTCAATAAGTAATTGGGCAGTAATACATGAGCAGTAATTTAAAACAAATTGGCCAGTTACATTGGGCAGTTATTATAAGCAGTTAATGTGGGCAGTTAAATTTATATTTTTAAATAATGAAAAGAATTTGACAAAAATCTCATTTTTAATGGTCTTTGGTTGGGTTACGTTAGGTTGCTATGATTTTATTCGTTCGGAAGGAGGAAACCCGCGTCAGCGGCTTTCCGACGACATCTGTGACATAATCCAATTATACAATAATGATAATCGTGTAGACTTCAATTAAGTGGGCAGTAAAACTTATAAAATGGCATACCAAAAAGTTAAGTAAAAAACGCGTTATTTGACGACGAACACTAAAATGTGAAGGTGTGTTAGGTAAGGGTTAGGTTTAAATTTCGTTTGCCCTATTAAATCTTTATTTTAACCCTAAGAGTTACTGCCCTCAGGTTGCTGCTCACAAGTTACTGACCAATTGCAACTTTATAACTGCCCACTATTAACTGCCCATTTAATTATTTTACTGCCGAAAAATATATTTATTACTGATCGTTTTCATTTATTTTACTGCCCAAACTTTACTGCCAATGTCATCAATTTTACTGACCAAAATCGAAATAAATTACCGCCGCGTTAAACTAGTGCCGTTTAAAATTTAACATGGTTAAAGTTGGCGTGTATATAAATATAAATTTTTCTTTAAAAATGTGTTACAAAAATAATGAATTTAAAGCAATTTTTTTTTTATAAACATACTGCACATAAGCGTCAGACGGCAGGCCTATTTGATACCATTCGTTCATACCGTTAATGTTCACATTTTTTTATTGAAATAAAATAATTGATATATAACTATTAACATCAATTAAACGATAAATAGGTACCTAACAGAATAACATCTGCCCAGTCTTCTAATTGTATACAGTAGTTAAACTAAACAATACAAAAGATGCATAAACAATTCATTAACTTTATATTATCTTCCAACAACAACCAATTCAAATCCCGACCACAAAAGATGGCCGCCACGACACGACACGTCACGCAATTAATCACGGAGTCAACAAAGACGTACTAGATTGATGCCGTGCGTCTATCAAAAGGAACAAACAAAACGCCTATTTGTTTGTTTGTCTTATTAACAAGCGTTCGGTACAAAAATAGCTGACTAATAATAAATCTAAGCGGGAAGTGTATGTACAGGTGATCGCACTGTTTAGAGATGAGAAAAATTGTGAATTGTTTATGAATTTTCTCCTACAATTAGGAGACCTATCCCGTGCACGGCACAACGTAACGGTTGTGGGTTATGCGCTATACGTATACTCCGTTTCTTTGTCCTGGTTATAATAAAGTAAACAAACGAGAAAAAAGTAGCGAGTGATTTGCCGGTCTTATTGGGTAATTATTTACTTTTTAAACCAGAGCGCAAAAAGGGACTATAAGAATTATTAATAATACGAAACAAGCAAAATTAATAAAATGTCTTTCCTACTTTTAAAGATTTTTAGGTAATAACCTCTGAACAATCGAATTAGTCTCAATATCTACTCTAAGTCAGCGTTTAAGGTAGTCAAATCTCAACTCATTCATCCAATGTTACTCATAAAATTACCACCGGAAGGTAAGTCCTTCACGTATATACAATATAGATGAATGGTTGTGTGTAAATAGTTATTGTGGTACCTATAGCAACAACGGTACAGCTTATGATCGGGCCGCAGGAAATATCTATTAAGTCGGTGACTCGCCAACTATAATTGACTTGTCCCTGTTGTTTTGGCGGGCCACGAAACTAGAGATAGCTGAAGCGATTCTATTATCTGAATAACCTGGTACCGGATATAAGAGCGAGTTTTATTTTGTCTTGTTACTTGATTTTTTGTCAGATTTTCTTTACGATTCTTGAAATTCATTGTTATTCAAGAATGTGCTATTATTTGTAGATAAGTTAATTAGTAGTAGTTAATATAATGTATAATATTTTCTTTCTCGCCAGTATTCAGTATTCTCATTTTATTTGTGGTTGATACAATATCTCCGTCTCTTGCATTCTTCTAAGATTCATATTAATCAATATAATGTATATTAATCATAACATCAATATTTACTTCCTTATTATAGTTAATTATATTATTTAATAAAATCCATTTATTTCTGCTTCACTCGCAAATAATTTATTTAATGAAAGGAATTAAAAAAGTTCCTAAATATTTCTAACTTTTAATAAACTGCTATATAGTAAGCATAGTACAGAACGAAACGTAAATCGTTTAAAATTCAGCAGTTAAAATAAATCGACAACATACCGACGAATACAGTGCAATGAAAATGATATCCGAATTTAAAGTAATCGTTTTGACTAAACGCTACCTACGGCTTTTAAAATAGCTAGTTTAATGGCCAAGCACAGTCAATTAAGTTTCGCTCTGAAGTTAGTCGATTACATAAGCCTAAAATAAAGTACCGTAGATAAATTTGTAGTTAGCGAATTTGTCGGTTAGTTCATGAAACAAAAATTAGTAAGAAAATTGTTTCAACGACATTATGTTTACGTTCATTATATAGTTATCATTTTTAACTATAACGGTTTACTCACGATTCATTTGTTTATTTGTTTACACCGATATTTCGACCCAATTGCATGGGTCATGGTCACGGCGAGACTGCGGTGGCGGGGAGAAACTTGACAGGTGACATTTGACTTGACAGGCCACTAATGACAGATGAGCAATTTTAAAAACGATTTTAAAATCGTATATATAGTTATCGTTTGTAATTAGAGTACCTAGCTGATAAACATACAAACAGGCAATTTGATTGTACTTGGTCCGGACGTACCATCAGCAGCTAGTCGCCACAGTGAACACAAATATTGTGATGTTTGACGTGTTGTTGCTTTAAGAATTTTTAAAATAACTACCATTACAGAATCTACTAATAAACTAGAACCTCGTTTGTTATTCTCCTACCATAAAAATGATACAGACGTATGTTGAAATCATTCTCAGACAAAGCAATGCTATCTGCTGTGTGTCTGTCCCCTGTTTGCTCAGTCTACTGAATGGCACCTTTAGAGTCTTTCCTAATATCTAACATCAAAGCGGCAAGTGACTATTAATAAATCCCAAATGGAACCCTAACTGGGCTAGTAGAGATGTCACACACTTGCCAACGATTGTGACGTGCGAACTGACACATTCCAGGGATAATTACTCTTTGATACGCACACAAACACACACTGTTATCGATAGATGTTACGTGGTAAATGGATGTTTATCTGTGTGTGTCTATGGATAATTGTGTTAAGGTCTCGGCTGTGGTTGTGGGTTTTCCCAGATGGTAAAAAAGTTTCATAATTGAGAATATGAGTATTGACTTAAATCTAAAGATGGAAGCGAGAAAAGTAATGTGCTAGAAGCAAAAAATTACATTTGTAAGTGTAAATACCAACATCATTTTGACTTTAAATTTTAATTTAGGGCTTAAAGTCAAGCTGCAAATGCATTGCATTGAACCATTCCATAGCGCCCTATTACAAGGAATGCTTCATTTTGCTACGTGTTTTGGCAACTGTCGAAAGGTCCTACTACTTCGCCAAGTTTCAAAGCATTTTCCGTTACTAAAAAACGTTTCCTAGGCATAGGTAAAACGTCTAAAACCCACATTCTTGACAACTAAGTGATATGAAGAATTGGAACTCAAATTCACTGTACGAGAGAATAACCTTCATATCAATAGCTCTTCTTACTTTCGTTAAGAGATTAGACGAAGCGCCCTGTCAAAACTTTTAGGGCATAAAGATGATCGATAGCTAGATGCCATTAGTTTCAAGGTCATATCTGCCAAGGGCACATCTGTAAAGGAAAATTTGGGACGCTCCGATAATTATCTTGGTAAGAAACTTAAACTTAATGGATAACTGATCTTGGAAACTGCCTTGAATTTTGATCAAACTGGTGTTAATATTACGTGAAAGGATTTTGATTGTTATTTTAATTTTTATGGTTGCTTAAGAAGGGACAAGTACAACAACAATACATCCTACGTCATACTTTAACGTCCCTTTTATGTAGATGTGTCAAAACATAAAGCCTTCACTAAGCACACGAAGTAATGCAATTGGCATGCAGTGAATCACTGCAGCGAAATAAGTGAGTGTCGGTTTCCGTTGCTTGTTCCTGACTTCGTGACGTGTAAGCGAATAGTTGTTTTAATTTTAATCAAGTATCCTCTTTAAAAGTGCTAAAACACTTTTTTTATTGTTTTCCTAGTTGACTTTAGCTTTTAAACGGGTGTTAGGAAGTAAGTGTGGACGTATATCTAACTAATAGGGATTATAGTATACTCAGAACTTTAGTATCATATTTAGTATATTTATCTTAAGTAAAATCTTTGCTTACTTTTGCTGAAAAGAAGGGGATAGGGGAGGTAGTGATTACTAAAAATACTGCTTATGTAATAATTGTATGTCCCAAATTATTCAATGTAATATACTGCTCACGTAAATTATGCTAATTTACGCTATGCGTGTAGCGTGTTTTTACGCGAAACGATCCCACGATATAGTTCCCAGACTGCCGTGAGGTGGGGCAGAGTGTAATGGAAATTGAATTCTTAAGTTTCTTAACTTATGTGGCAGAAAAAACATACACTTTCATCAAGTGTGGTCACAGGAAAAATAAGTCATCTAGACATTTTTGATAGTACGTATCAGCTTCGACAATTTCGACCTGATACTATCAGAATAGTTTAAAACGATGACTTGCGAATACACAAACTAATATCTATATTTGTCTACATTTGCCTATTTTAACATCTAAAAATGCTGAAGACAATAATTCGACACTACTGAGAATCATATAGTTTTCACTGTGTGCTTTAGTGATATATTCAACAATTTCGACCTGTTATCAATAGACTAGGATGCACTAAAGCATTATCTTTCGAGAATATACGAAGAAAAATATAATAATATTCATCTCCATTTGCCGCTGCCAATCTTTAAATAATGTATAACCAATATAATCGTAAGAAACTAGCAACAATTATCATATTTTCACTGTGTGCTTTAGTGGCAAGTACCGCGGCATCGGCAGGCCGATTGTGGGTGATCGCAGTGAATGTGTTAATCACATAATACAACCACGTGGGAAGTGGCAACTCGTCTGATCAGATGCCAATTTGGATGACGCATGAGGGCGATGTCTGGTTGTCAATCGCGAATACCGATCGGAGATTACACTTTGATTGTTATACTTATTTCTTTTTGATTTGGCTACAACCCATTTCTACCCACGACGGATCGGAGACGGTGTATGCGTTTAGGGTGAGACGTTGGGTGATGATTTGTTTGTTAGTTTCTGTAAACGTATGCTGTCATTTATATCCAAAGATATTAAAGTAATTAAATTATGGTATTGTGTGAAAAATATGCGATCCATAGTCAATTGTTTCTTGAAAAGTGTCATATTGCTAAATAGAAGAGTTTTGAAATAAACTTTGACATTTATTTCCCAGTCGTTTAATGCGGTTTAGTTCAGATTTTCAGTAAAAAGTTGAAGTTGATTTTTACTTCAACTGTAATTCATACCTATTATTCCTTTTTACCTATCTGCCCCTCAACACTTAAGTATTAGCTGGCATCGTCTTTGACGACACAAATTAATTTAATTTTAATTCTGTAGGCATATTTTATATACGTAATACAAAAACGAAGACTCCGCAAGTAATCATTGCACCATTTTCGCTCACATCAATTACTGAAAACCGAACACAATGGAAACTTTATTTTTATTTATTGATTCATGTATTGGTACGAAAAAGGAATAAAGTATTGTTC
Source organism: Lerema accius (assembly GCA_001278395.1). Taxonomy (NCBI): domain Eukaryota; kingdom Metazoa; phylum Arthropoda; class Insecta; order Lepidoptera; family Hesperiidae; genus Lerema; species Lerema accius. The sequence goes on along the minus strand of LGAG01001189.1, from coordinate 198,750 downwards.
GGTTACTACCAAACAATAGTTCATAAAAGATGCACTCTATTAAATTACTTTTACACTGCAGGCGATCGTACTGCAATAAAAATGGATTGTGGTATCAATAGAAAGTAAGTTTATTGCCTACTGGTAACTAGCCTAATTGTTTTACAGTTTTTCTGACAGCAAATTTAAGTGTTTGAATTTTTTAGAAACGCGAGTATAGTTCGATATTCTTTACAGATGTAGTTTTAAGATAGCAAACGAGCTGACAGTGCCACCAACCCCTGCCGCCCATGGACATCTTAACAAACTTCGAGTAGGACTAAGGAGGGATTATAAGTTTGTTTATTATAGGTCCTGTTAGTAATAGATGTTAGTGGGAATATTAGTTGTATAGGTTAGGTACCTCGTTTTTTTCGTCGTGATTTAAAAGGTAAACAATCTTGGCACTACTTTTATTCGTTTCATTAATTTAAAAAAATATTTAGAAGTATACAGAAATTTATTTTAACATTAAATTATTGTTTATTTTTTAATTTCTTTTAATTTGTTTCTGTCTTATTTTTAAATTGAAAATTACAATAAAAAGACACTGTAAGATTGTTTGCCTTTTAAATCACGACGAATAAAAAACGAGGTAGGTAGGTATAGTTAATTCGTTAGTGTGGGGACTACGGATGTTAGTAGGTAAGGTACTATTAGTACCTACAGGTACAGTATTTCTTCTGTGAGACTGCTTAGTAACAGATGTGTCTTTAGATATCCGTAACATTATATTATTCGGGCTCGGTAATACGTCATGGCTGACATTTCTCTTTCATAATTCCGTGAGTGACTGAGTGCCTAGCTCTTGGGTGATGTACGAGTAGGGTTGTCACTTGCACGAAAAATTACGCTTCTGAAAAATAATATCTACGCAAAAAAAATTGCATTTGGAAGAGTAGAGTAAGAAAAATCGGTATTTATTTTACATTTCTTATTATGTATGTATTTGAATGTATGTAACATGGATACCAGTGACAAAAGAAATACATAAAAAAAAGTGAGATTCCTTGTGTGGGTGCCATGGATAACACGTTATACATCAATACACCCATAAAAAAAATCCATCATTAAAATTTCTGCCTCTCTGGGAATCGAACCCAGGACCAAATGAACTGTCATACGTTAAATTAATACAGAAAAAAAAGTACTTGCAGCAACCCTATTATAATACTAAGTATGTAACATTTATGCTTCAATATCGATAAATTACTGAAACTAAACATTTTCGTTGAAAAAAAGAATTTTAGTGATGTTGGCAACAACCACAGAATATGAAACGTTAGATATTAGGTTTCACTATTTTGGAATATTATACAAACATGTTGTCAACATAGTGTTATATTACTGTTAAAAAAATTACAGCGTGATGTATTTTTGTCGTGATTTTGTTTTTAAACTAGTTTTATTAGATACTAGACGAATTCGCCCGCGGAAAAGTAGTTAAAAAATATTGGATGTATCCCAAGGGAATCTCTAATCGGGATAAAATCTATCCTATGTCCTGTTCCTGGATGCAAACTATCTGTGTGCCAAGTTTCAACTTAATCCGTTCAACGGTTAGAGCGTGAAGGACTTACAAACATCCAAATATTCAATCATCTTTACAAACTTTCACATTATTTTATAATATTAGTAGGCCTAAAAATAATTTAACGATGATTGCTATGTAAGTTATAGTTATTAATAAAAAAGAACGTTACATTAAAATTTCAACTTTGTAGACTTCAAATGATTATGAAAAGATGTAGAAGTGAAATAAAAAATAACAATATCTATAAAAAATGCTTAACATAACATAACAGCCGAAAAAAGTGTTACTACATACTACTCTTTACGATATTAATTTGCCATTTCTTTCCCCCTTTAAAACAGCCTAAATTAGTTCATTTCAATATCACCAAGTCGCGCGTCAACCGCGCTTATATCATAGGTATCTGTTTTCTTTCGTATAATAATCGACTATGACGTCATAAAACACTTCCATTCTTACGAGTTTTGGCAACTGCAGTTCAAACAAAACAATGAAAACATTTTTTATAAACACAACACTAGTGTGCCGTAGCGTGACGTCACACAATACCTTTTACTGCCAGGCGGTATCTATCACAGAGTCTCACCTTCCATTGTCAACGGATCAAATTGTACAACACTATCTTTGCTTGCCACCTAACTCTTATTTCTTACCCAGTAAGGTTGGTTTTCCTTTGCAGCGACAATATTTTAAGACGGTAGGGAAGATTTTATTTCATACAGTACGATTTTCATTATATTGTCTGTTTCGTTCGCTCGTACGTTTGTAGTATTGTCGCCCATTCGTGAATATTCAAAGGAAAGAATGGGTCATTAAATTAAGTCTGTGGGTGCAGTTACGAGATTGGCACAATAAAATTATTTTAAAGTTTCTTATATTACGGCGGGCGCAAACCTAAGAAAATTATAGCTGCATTAATGTCAAGATATCTAGTATTGAATCTCTGAACGAAATTAATTTCTTTTACATACATGTAATGTGTGCCTGTGTGTATGTGTCTCTGTGTGTATGTGTGTGCGTGTGTGTATTTGTGTGTGTGTACAGAATTTGAGTAGTTCTATAAAACGATCTGATAGCAAAATATTAGGGTAGGTCCGGTGGATAGCACTCAATGGATATTATTGCCAATATGGGCGTGGTCCCTTTAGACTTTGATTGATGAACGTACGGCCCATTGCGATAGCATGGCACGTCGTTGTCGTGTCTGTCACGGACGACACGATCACGACACGATATGTCGTATGTTTTATTTTTGTTAGTAGTCTAGTCTAAGGGCGGGGGTAAACGTGTGGAATTTTCAGATTGTCTTTTTAATTGGGTAGATCGGGGTTAAACGAGCCAGAGGTAAGTCTTTTAAGTTTTTCTATTATCGAAATGTTTGTCTCGGCACAATTTACCCCTGAATCTTTCTACCCCATTCTCATCTAGTGACTGTGTTAGTTCAGAATCTGAATTAAGAATCGGATTCCTGATGATTATTTCGGATATGTGCGTCCACCATTAAGGATAGGCAATGCCTAAGGTAAGGTAAACTAAGCTAAACTATATTCTAATAATACTTATAAAGACGAGATTCTAACTAATACTATAAGTGCCAAAGTGCATGTGTAGATGTTTGTGAGCCTTTCAACCAAAAGCTATTCAATGAATTTCAATGTAACTTTACAGAAATGTAGTTCATAAAATATGATAATACATAGGCTACAATTTATAAAACTATCGTATAAATTACAAATTCACTTTCGGCTACTAAACGAAGTCTAATTTCTAAGTAAATTACTGAATTATTAGTTACACTGTTACAACGTATATTTAAACATTTAAAGACACGTATTAATAACATACACTGGAGAATATTACCATTGCATAGCAGACATCCATTAGCATAGGAAACATTTAATACTTTCAACTATTGTCTCAAAAGCTGGGCAGTATGACGCATCGGTCATTAGTGCCGGAGCCGAAAATAAAATGGTACGAGTATATTCGGACCTTCCCCGTTGCGTTCCTTAGTTCGAACAATTGGTATTTAGTACAGGTGATGCCAATCGGCTAATGCTCTTTACAGCAGTTGTCTTTACGACATATTTTTTTTATTAATTTAAAATTATTGTATGATTCTGTTTAGAGTTATAAAAATAAAAACTATCGGGGAAGTAATTCGTAAAGTAATTTTTTAAGATTTTCGAGTCAATGTAACGCGCCGTAAGATTTTTTTTAACCGCCCCCTATAACGTAACGTAATACAAAAATAAAATTTTTACCTAAAAATTTTGCCATTTAGCCAAGTTAGAGGAGTTATATTTCCCAGTTTTTTTTTTAAATAAAAAATGTTTCCCCTATGTTACGCATCATACTATTTTACAAGACCCTCCCCCCCACTAGAGAACATTTGCAGATATTCGGTTATTCTTTACTCCAACCCCGTAGGTACAACTTTTAACAGCTCAACCGATTTTCATCAAACATGTCTAAAAACACTCGCTGATAAGTCACCTTTAATACAGAAAATACTAAATTGAAATCGCTTCATTTATTCGAGAGCTACGGTGGCACAGACACCCACAGATACTCCAAACTTAATACCCCTCTTTTTGCGAGAGGATTTAAAAGCATTTTTTTTCTCAATAAATAGTCAGACTATTTCCGCTTAATAACTCTCAATAATTAGTAGTTCGTCACGAAAAAACGGCGCGTTTACACCTATGCCTCGTTTTTTTCGTCGTGCTTAAAAAGTAAACAATCTTGGCACTACTTTTATTTATTTCATTAATTAAAAAAATATTTAGAAGTATACAGAAATTTATTTTAACATTAAATTATTGTTTATTCTTTAACTTTTTTAATTTGTGTCTGTCTTATTTTTAAATCGATAATTACAATAAAAAAACGCTGTAAGATTGTTTACTTTTTAAATCACGACGAAAAAAACGAGGTATAATGCCGTCCACTTTACGCCGTCGTATAAATAGTAACGTCACTTATCAGCCGGTATTCGGGAGCGAAATACCGTTGCCGGGCCGCCGCGGGCCGGCAACCCGTCACTCTTCACATCGGTCTGACTAGCTATTATAATACGTGAAGGGTTAACTTTCAGTAGATATAATAATATTGTCAGGAATAACAGGTATGTGTGAGATTTTACAGGGTTATAGTTTATGTCGAGAAGTGCGCAAAGTTGAGTTTAAAATTAGATTTTTTTTTCATATTAATTTTTTTTTATTTGCGGCAAAATTCACATTTTATGCATAGACAAATCACATAGTCCCAGGATGAAAGATCCTGATCTATACTAATAATATAAAGCTGAACAGTTTGTTTGAACGCGCTAATCTCAAAAAATACTGGACCGATTTAAAAAATTCTTTTAGTGTAAGATAGTCCATTTATCAAGGAAGGCTATAGGCTATATAACATCACGCTAAGATGAATAGGAGAGGAGCAGCAATAAAAAAATATTGCAAAAACGGCAAAATTACGCGGGCGGAGCCGCGGGCGATTGCTGTTATAGATATTTGACGTTGACATTTGACATCTAACAAGTCTATAATCTATAGTTTAACATAATGAGCTATGGTACATTAAAACGTAAGAAAGACAAATTGCGTTCAGGATTAATTTCCATTCATAAAATTTTAACGTCCATGATTTTATGGTGTCTATAAATGATGAAATAGTGTTGGTAATGATTTAATTGTTCAATTGCTTAGTAACATAGTTTATTGCGGCGATTAAAGTATTTTTTCTTGCTTGATTAACTCTAGTTACTTAGCACGTTCCGTTTTAATGATTCATCATTATTTGCATGGTTATCAAGCCTTTCGCGGTAACCGGTTGGTTATATTATCTGTCATGCTGTCAATAATTCACTGAATAATGCCTTTGTATTAGTAATTTTTGTTAACCATTAGGTACGTACGATTAGCAACCGTAGCTAACTGTATATTAGGTTCGATTTTATTTAATTAACTTAACTGGCATTGAACTCAAAATATTTAAAATTAATTAATTCATTAGTCTATACTTTTCAGTAAATATTTTAAAATTTGTTTTATTTTTTTTTTCAATTATTATTTTATTTCTTTCGAATTCGAATGAAGCGGTAAAAAATTCTACTTCCTACAATATTATAAATGTGAAAGTTTGTAAAGATGTTTGGATGTTTAGATGTTTGGATGTTTGTAACTACTTCAAGCTCTTACCGTTAAACGTATTAAGCTGATACTTGGCACACAAAAAGTCTGCATTCTGGAATAGGACATAGGAGAGATTGTGTCCCGATTATAGGTTCCCTTGGTATAAATCCAATATAATAATTATCTACTCTTCCGCGGGAAAAGCCACGGGCGTCGTCTAGTAATCCATAAAGAAGACAAAGACGCATTCAATATATCACGCAAAACTTTAAGTTGCTTACTAAAGACGTCATAATTTATACGATTAATGTTGCCATATGCAAAAATGACTGTATTCTACCCGTTCATTCAGCAAAATGCACATCGACAACCAATAGGCAATAATGTGTGCACTCGTGCCGCTGACTCGACAGAACGCAAAAACAAACCATTCATTCCATTCATTCACTACGAGAGAGCTATTGAATGAAGTAACATCATCGAGAAGTCTCCTATGAGTTGACAATAGGGCCTTTGTGATTTAAGAACTAAAACTAGGCAACTGATAATGCCTAAGAATCATGTTGATGATAAACAAAAAAATAAAATGAAAAACATAACTGCTAAATTTTTTTTGGGGTTAGGAACATCGTAATAAAATAAAGTATAATCTATGTCATGCTTGCCAAAGAAATGCATCCAATAACATGTTGAAATCCGTCAAACCGTATATGCTGTAGAGCATGCCAAACAAATATAATATTAATCCTTCTAATATTATAAATGTGAAAGTTTGTAAAGATGTTTGGATGTTTGTGGGTCATTCACACTTTAACCGTTGAACAAATCAAGCTGAAACTTGGCACACAGATAATTTGCATCCGGGAAGAGGACTTAGGATAATTTTTCCCGGTTATAGGTTCCCTTGGGATGAATCCAATATTTTCTTAAACTACTGCTCTGCGGGCGAAGCCGCGGGCGACGTCTAGTCATACATAATGTGTACGTAAGCTCGAAAAATACTCAAATTACCGTTCTGGCAAATTCATGTAAAAATTTGCTTACCTTAGGGATGTGTAGTCTTTCTTACCAATTACATTATACGAGTATTAATAATTCGCCAACTTAACCAAGAACTTCGAGAAGGCAAGTCAAATCACATAGTTTATCGCGTGCGACGTAAAGTAACTTAATCGTGTTCTCCACCCATTTACATAGTAATCAGTTACTGATAACGAAGCAAAAACGTCGTTTAAAACCTTATTGTTCAAATACACTTTAAATAGGTGCTCCGAACAGTCCACAATTAGAATTCTATTTACTTAATTTGTGTTAAGTGACTCACATAATTACACATTTTAACATAAACGTCGGTAATGCGTGTAGTGATCGCAATAAAGATAATGAAGAGGAAAATTAAATAATAATTAAAAGCTAAAGACAGATATTGTTACAGATAAAAACTGGCCCGATTTACGTACAGGTTAGTCATTCAATGATGATTGTTCTTTGATAATTATTATGATGTTTATTCGGCAGGAGGCGCTGTAGTTGCGTGTTAATATTTTCGAGATATTTTGGATTTGTTTTTGCAAAGGGTTAATGATAGATCAAAACAATCATAGATATGAGTTGCAATCTTTAGTTGTAGTTGCATGTTGAAATTTTTTTTCATTTGTCTCCAAAATTGCAATTATTTAGTCTCTAATATTTGTCGAATACCTATTATATTTTATTCGTTGAAGATTTTATCAAAATGTTTAATTTAATAAAATATTTTTTTTTTGTGTAATTTTGGAGGCTCTTAATTTCTTTTAACTAATTCCTTTCGACTTTTAAATTAGTTCGACATATCAAATAATATAATCGTATTGATATTGAAAACAAACTGTCTTGATTCCGAACTAATTACTTCAATAATTCTATATGTTCTAATTACGTAATATAAAAAAACAAAACATGATATCGCATTTTTCATCTGTGGTGGTCATTCACTAATCTATGGCAGACACGTATTCTTTATCTATGATTGAACTGTACGTTAATGATATTTCCCGCGCTCGATACTGTGGCGGGAAAAAACAAACCATTCGTTCGTTCAATCGTTCAGTATTTATTCAGAACCGGCGAACGTCAAATAATTCGCGCGATCCTAGAACGGTAGGGCAATAAATAAACCATTCGCATTTTCGCTCTCGCCGAAAAACGATACGGTGTTTCCATGATTCATTGAGTTATAATTCAGGACTGGGAAATTACGATCGTGGTGGGGAAGGGGGGAAAAGTTTTGTTGTTGAAGTCATTGGACGTTTCTTTATTTGAACGATACGATACGACATTGACACAACTCGATTACTCTAGCTCCGCGACACTGACGTTTACCGCAAACCCACAGACTAAAGAGACTAACAGAAACAGTAGTAAGACTCCACAGTGAGCACTCGAACGACGCACACATACCTACACATAGTTCTCTGACAGGAATTTCGGCTTCTGTTCGGAAACGTTTTAGAACGAAAGCTTAAAGATGTGTGCGAGCAAAGCGTAGGTATCAGAAACAAAATACATTAATAAGTTTAACTACTGTAACTCTTAGTTTTTGGTAAGGCTACCACTGTTGTCGGACGACAATTTTAAGTACTGTATGTATGCACGTAAATTTCTATTTGTATGCTGTGAAACAGAGTTTTCCCACCTTTTTTCTCACTCTTATAATGAAAGATTTAAGAATGTCGTATCGTTGCGGTGTCGTGAGTCGTGCCGTTGAAAATTGCGATCATCGCTGTCGTATAGTGTAAAAGGAGAACCGTTCATTGGCGATATTAAATGAAACGCAGGGGGAAATAGTGAATTATGGCTCTCTCATGCATTACAACATAGGTTGACAATACCAAGCCGGATTATGAAAACAAAAGCTCGAACGCTAATGATATTAATCTCGCCTATAAATGGAGATTATTGTTTTCTGTAGGTTTCGGTATTTGGTATTCGGTCCAGAAGCGTTAATTAAATAAATTGCGCGATTTCCAAATGATTTTGTGACTTGTAAGCCGATTTGTTTGGTCTATCTTTTCGTTGTTAGAATCTTATTGTTGTAGGGAGTAAATCGATAGGGAATCGAGATCAAATACCTCAGTTAAATACCTTTTATCACTGCTTTAAAAGAAGAGTGTTCTTACCTGTAACAAGAAAAACAATTGAATTAAAATAAGTAGGTAATCTACTAAAATAAACATAAGTAAAGCAACTACATTCTAAAAATACAAACACAAATATGTAAATACTATTTCGAATCATCATTGATAATTGAGAAAAATGTGTTATATTTTTACAAATTGTTTGTTATCGTAACGTGATTAAATTTAAACCAGGGCATGTGTCAGAATGTAGGTATGTATGTACCAATATAATTCGAAACCCTGGGGACATATTGAATGCAACGTCGAGATAAAATTAGATAACTGTTTGAAATAATAATTAATTACTAAATAATGTATTATTACTTTAATCGTAGCTCTCGTACAGCAATTTGACGTTGATATGGACATTTTTTTGCCATGTATATCGAATTGTTATGGTTTAATTTCGACCATACAGCGAATCAACATTATACGAGTAGCTAAGACGCATGCAACGAAAAAAAAACAAAATTGTAACAAATAACTTTGTATTTTATCTGTGCTCATAGATTAACAAAATACAACAAGCTAAAAAAACTAAAAAAATACATGTATAAATCACTTCATATTTTATCTATGGTCTTATTTTTTCATTTCGGTATTCTACGCGACAGGAGGCAAAAGTAACTTGACTGTACAGCCGGTAGACACTTTTATTTTTTCTGCGGTTTCTTTCAAACTGCAATTTAATATTTTTAACTGAAAAGACTGCTGCCGACACAATTAATTTCAGAATTTATATCTTATATTTTCTTGAGAAAAATATACAGTAGGTAGGTAATTTTCTACAGAAAATAAAGAAGTAATTAATAATATTATCTATTTATTTAGAAATAGCTTTCTTGTGACGATTTAACCCGCATCAAAAGTCTAATTATTTTGGAGCGTATTTATGTGTAGCATCACGTAAAAACGGCTGATTTGACAGAACAATGGATGAAATACATAAATAATCCTGAACTCGGGGCGTTATTTAGGCTTTATTTTATTTAAATCAGTCCACACTATCAAAAATTATTAAAATTCCAAGTTTGTATGGGATGTCTCTAACTGACATGACTGACAGTTTACGTGGTCAGCCATACTGAAAAAACATACAACATTAGTACCTAGTTATTCATTTTAACCAGAAAGATACGCCGAAGCGAAGCGAAAGCGGGTCCACTAGTACCTAATGAATTAGTAATTTAAATAAATAATATGTATTTAGTAAGCATTGTATGCAAGTATTGCAATGATATTTGCCAAAAACATCGCCAATATCTTGAAACCAAATCGAACAGTTACTGCACTATTTAATGTTGATATTTCCTAACTAAAGCCAAAGAAATACTTGGTTTGACTGTTGCTAATATCTTATAATTGGCAAGCAAAAACTACTGATATAATATGAAAAACTATAATCGACCTTAACCCTATTATAAAAAGGTTCATCGCGAGGTCGTATTGCGAAATCATTTTTGCATGTTGACGTGAATTTTCACATTTACATTATCCATTGAGTGGTTTCTTGACATCCTTTATAGCAGCTACTTATAAAACCCGCAATGAACTTAATCAATTAAATATTATTCAGACATGGTTTATTTAGTAATACCATGTAATTTAAGATGATTTTCGTGTGATAAATTAATTTACAACGAGGTTTCTAAATAACTAGTAGTGAAATTAGTAGTGAGTTGTAAAAATAGTAGTTTATTTACTTATAAGGTATTACACAATATTTACTATTTGGACAAATTTCGGCGTTTTTTTAATACTTATAAAAATATTTTATTTAAACATATTATTAACCTGTAACATAAACGTATGAAGAAATGAATATAAATATCAAAAAAAAATCATGTACAGTCACGAGCAAAAATATCTGACCCCCCCTAGGCGTCATAAATATCATTTAATGAACAAATTAGAAATTTTGAAACATGTACGTGTGTGTGTTATTCTTAAAAAGGGCTGCACACTTGAATTTTCTTAAAAAAAACTAAAACGATAACATGTTATTATAACACATCACATAATAGGTGATAGACCTCGTTTTTTTCGTCGTGATTTAAAAAGTGAACAATCTTGGCACTACTTATATTTATTTCATTAATAAAAAAAAATATTTAGAAGTATACAGAAATTTATTTTGACATTAAATTATTGTTTATTCTTTAACTTTTTTAAATTTGTGACTGTGTTATTTTTAAATCGATAATTACAATAAAAAGACACTGTAAGATTGTTTACTTTTTAAATCACGCCGAAAAAAACGAGGTATACCTACATAGCTTTTGTAAAGCGTTTATAGAGGATGTCATAACACATTTGCATACAGGTCACATGTAATATACATCTGCATACATTACACCTATTTAACCCACTAAGTACACGATGCATCCTTGCATGTCATAAGGAAGGTCAAATGTCTATTAATACCGCGATTTTAAATTAATATTGCTATTTTATCAAAGCTACGAGCTGTTGCCCGCAGCTTTGCTTGCGGAAATTATAGTTTTGCGCTGATATTTACCCCCTTAAGGGTTGATTTAAATAATAGTTGAATTAGGTTCTGCATCTCTTTCAACCATTAACCCAAATACGAATATGCAAACTGCTTGCTTTAAAATTTGGTTAATTTTCATACAAACTTTCATCCCCTATTTCCCCCCCTTAAAGTGTGAATTTCCAAAAATCTGTTCTCAGTGCTCCCCAACACTTCATAAAGAACCTCTGTGCCACATTTGATGCTTCCAGGTCTACTCGTTTAGGCTGTAGCGTGTCTGTCAGTCAGGTAACATTTTTATTAAGTATGATAGGTGGTATCTTCGACCGATTTTCTTCTATAACTAAAAGAGATGTGAAACTAGTTAAAAATAAGTTTAATCTAGTCTAATCCGAAGCCCCGGTGGGGTAGCAACAATGTAATATTATGTCAAAAGTCTATAAATCAGTCGACGGTTGCTACATTCTGTTAATTACGTTAATGGCCGTCGATTTTTCATCATAATTTCACCGTTGATTAATTGTTCAATTACTGTTTTCTGCGCGCCAATACCGCGGTATGGTTGTGTGCCAGCGGTTGATGCGAATATCTTGTTTAATTAATAGATAAATACATATTCCGTCGGCTAAAAAAATTTTGCAGAAAAGGGGCGCGTGTGTAAATCTATACTAATATTATAAAGCTGAATCAAACCCGGGACCCCTCGCTTCGCAGGCAGGGTCACTAAGTCACCAACTAGGCTACGGGGTCTTCAAAATAATATCTTTCAATTACCCATAACATAGGTACCTACATACATACGCTAAATAATTACTAGGTGTTTATCTACTACGATGTTATCCGGCTGAGTGTTACCAATTCACACGACCGTATTACCGCGATTGTTATCAAATGAAGTCGTCACGAATGTTTAGCGTTAATATGGAACATACATAGTAAGTTACAGCTCATAGGTACACATACTGGTGTATAAACAAAGGTGTGTGAAGGTAAAATGTACTAGACCAGTTCTGTGGTCGATGTTTGACCATAATTATTTACGTCTAACTATAGATTGTAGCTCTCATAATATGGTCAGATAGATTCACGGCTCTAAAGATAATATTTTTTTCCAACCATAGTTTTAATTAACCCCTGACGCAAAAAGAGGGGTGTTATAATTTTGTCCAGTCTGTCTGCGGTTGTGTCTCTGTGTGTGTATGTCTGTAGCATCGTAACTTCTTGACGGATTAAGCGATTTCAATTTAGTTTTATTTTAGTAAAAGTGACTTATCTGCGAGTGTTCTTAGACATGTTTGATGTAAATCGAATGAGCCGTTTAAAAGTTATAAGGGGTGAAAGTGAGGAAGAATAATCGAATGTCGGCAAATATACTCTAGTAGAGTGTCAAAATAAAAAAGCGTATTGAATGTTATTGATGACTTTATCGAGAGTGTTCTTAGCTTCGTTTGATGATAAAATATGTCGAGGGATTTTTTATTCTTAATTTAATATTATTATCTATAGTTTTAATTCTCTAAGTTCTACATTCACGTACCGTTCTATTACTAACTAAACTGGCACACAACTGGTCGGCGCATTTAGCATAGACAATATTATTTGCTCTCACGGAAAAGGGAAAAGCTTTTCAGCAGTTTAGTCCAATTATTGTCTGCAACTGTACAGCGAGCTAATTATAATTATATTTGCTGCAGTTATTTTTAGTTATTTTAATGTAATCCACTTTAAATAACTAGGTGCTTAAGTAGGTTAATAAAAAACTGATTAACACGCTTTTGTGGAAATACTGATTAAGCTGATTTTTTTCGAATTAATGTATTTTTTTTGGTCCTCATTAACTATGCAAAGTTTGGAATTGTTCAGACATTTCAGTCGGTCAAAATCGAGTTTAAAGTTTTTGTTACTAACAGAGATACATACATACATACCAACCTAACAAAAGCGTGTTAAAAAGAGGTTATCAATTCAACATGTACGTAATATTAAGGGAGTTTTCGCAATATTTTTTATTGCTGCCCCTTTCCTATTCATCTTAGCGTGATGTTATATAGCATATATATAGCCTTCCTCGATAAATGGACTATCTTACACTGAAAGTTTTTTTTTAATCGGTCCAGTAGTTCCTGAGATTAGCGCGTTCAAACAAACTCTTCAGCTTTATATTATTAGTGTAGATAACGAATTATTCTCATAAGTTACTTTTATAATAGAATACAGGGCATTTTAAAGTACTTATTATGAGTGAATACTTTTTACAAGTGATCTAAACTATAGTACCAGGCTATTATAACTGTATTCAAAATAAGTACCTAGCCATCGACTAATAGAAAGAAAACGTCTGGCATCGCAACTGTTTCAATAAAAACCATTTATTGTACAATGTTTACTTGAGACATTCTAAAATAATGCCTCGTAAAAGACACTTGCAACGTTTTCACACTTCTTCATTGCAAACTTAATCGTGAATAACTATAACAACGTTAGTAAAAATACGGCAAAAAAGGTTAGTGACAAAATTAATGATAAAAACTGTGAGTTTTTTAGTAATAATCTCGATTGAGTATTTTTTACATGTTGTTTGTTATAATGTGAAGATTTTAGAATAAGAACAATAATTTAGGGTGACACCTAAGTAACTCTTTTTCCATTTAGCATAGCCATTACATAGATTTGGTGTGGTTTTACTTGAACTAGAAATTGTATGTCCCTAATCCGTTATTTCATACTTTTCGGTTACCATTTTTGACGTTGGTTTTAATTTTTTAACATTGTCTCCTTCAAGGCTTAAAAGTATAGCTTTTAGCTGGAAGTCCGCTGTACAATAAAATACAGAACATGTACAATTTTTATAGCAAATAGACCACGAAGATAGCAATCTAGAATCCCGTCAGTAGCAGTATGTAGCACAAATAACATCAGATATATGTAGAAAGAGGACGGGACGGGATTTGTACCCGCGACTGCCATAACCGGATTATCTATATCTATACTCTATACTAATGAATAAAATTGAAGTGTCTGTTTGTAATATTAAAATAACCGCTTTAAACTAAATGCATACGTATGAATACATCATACACATAACGAAATGACATTTAAAAAAAATTTTGTCTGTCTGTCTGTTTGATCCGAATAATCTCTGAAACGGCTGGACCGATCTTGACGGGACTTTCACTGGCAGACAGCTGATGTATCAAGGAGTAACTTAGGCTACTTTTTTTTACTTTCGACGTGGGTTTTCCGAAGCGAAGCGAGGGCGGGTCCACTAGTACTCTTATAAAATCCACATAGGTACATACCAGTACGTACATTTACCCTATTTTAGGTCCTATCGGGCGGGCACAAGTAGTAAAGTTTTCAGAAAATCAGATTTTGAATTTTAGAAGCCTGGCGCAGACGTTCGGAATTTGTCAGACTCTGAATTTACCCTGACAGTAGGGGAGAGCGGGGTAGAAACAGCCAGGGGTAAGTTGTGTCGACACAAACATTGCCATAATAGAAAAAGATAATAATATTAATCATAATAGAAAAAGACTTGCTCTTTCTCTTTCAACCCCGTTCTCCCAATTGCCGATTCAGAATCTGAAAAATCCTTAATATTTGAGCCCTAATATACACCTCTGTGGTTAAGACTATGTGAATATGGATTTATTTTTTTAATAAAATGTATTTATAACTTTTGACACTCGTTGGCCACTAACCCCTTCACTAAACTGCACTGGGGCAGCGTGGCTGACTATGCTTTTGACTTCCATAATAATGACGAGAGAGCTATGCTTATTAGTAGGCTAATAATCGGTTGACGCTATATAGCTTTTGAATTTCGTTTTTTGAAAGCTTTATAAAACAGTGATTACGAATATATTTAAATAAGCATTTTAATGTCAATGTTTTACAAAGAAATGTCTAGACGGTACATTTTATAATAACGATACTAGTTATTTTAATTCTGTAAGACTTACTCTTATAATTGTGGGATGAAGAAAAAGTGACATTACTTTGTATAAGGTTATTTTGAAGTTATTTGATACGCCCACCTCTCAAAATATAATATAAAGACTTCAACTATTATAACAAGTATTTTTAAGTGAAAACTTATTTAGCATTGTTTTGATTTGAAAGCCAATAAAACGCCGTCATAGGAAAAGTTGTCTTAAATGGTGAGAATTTACTGAAGGTATACGAAAATTGAAGGTCAGGGGTGCCTTATGTGGAAAACTAAGAAATGAAATAAATTTCAAGACGCCAAATACCTATGTAGCAGAACATTTGCCCAGTTAGGTAATCACGAAACCGAATATTATTAATAAAACAAATGCAATTCATCAATAACGTAATCATATAAAACAACAAACAAACAACTGATGAAACACCACTATATTATTAAAACCAATTTTGCCCGCGAATGTTCCGTGAGTTCGTATTTTTTATTCCGCTGACGTTTTAAACCTTATTGCTTAGGGAATACGGTTCGTGTCAAAGAACGGCTTTTATTTTACGATCTAGGGATGTACTGTTTTTGTATTAGCTCTACTGCTGCGTATTTTTTTTATTTACCACTTTATTGTTTTTTGTTATAGAAAATTCACACAAAGCATATGGAAAGCAGAAACTGTACTATAGGTACTTATTATCGGTTTAAATTGTCATTTTGTGTAGGTATTTGTACCTACTTTAAGTAAATGTAACATTTAACATTATAGCGCAATGGCAACCTTACTAAACCACCGTTCAGTAGGTCCAGGGTTTGATTCCCAGGGAGTTGTAAATTTGTATGATGAATTTCAATTTCTGTTTTCGGTCTACTTATTATATCCTTTGTCTATTTCTGTTGTCCATAGGCTACGACAGAGAATTCTACTATCAACATACATACATACGCTTACAAACATTACCCACCTACACGTGCAGTCGGGTAACTCATCAGTGGACTGTACATCCCTATAAAGAATGTGAGTACCTACAGTTTTCTCATTCAACTCTTGAGTCAACTTGCGAATTGTATGTCCGCTGCTAAATATTTGAGCGGCCAGGGAATTACCAGACGTGGAAATCGGTCAAGCTTTCCTATCCATCCATATAATACAACTAGCAACCGGCGGCTCCGCCCATGTAATTTTGTTATTGCTGCTCCTCTCCTATTCATCTTAGCGTAATGTTATATAGCCTATAGCCTTCATCGATAAATGGGCTATATTACACTAAAAGAATTTTTCAAATCGGTCCAGTAGTTTTTGAGATTAGCGCGTTCAAACAAACAAACTCTTCAGCTTTATAAGCTAACTTTCTTTCTTTCTCCGACTGCGTAAGAAGGGTTAATTTTTATTGCGTATGTATCTCAATTTTTTTGAGGTTATTATTATTCCATATTTTGTTTATTAATAAAAAAACAAAGTTACGTAACGCATTGTTCAATCTACCCTCCCCCTATGTAACGCATCGTTACTTTTCACAAAACTCCTCCCAAATCGCGTTACATAAATACTTGAACGACCTCATACTCTTAGTAACTTAAAATGGAGTATATTATCATTTATCACTGTCTAAATTGTGGAGACCTAGATTTATCATGATGAGAAACATTAAGACCAAAAGGGCTTGATAGTGCCCAATTTAGTGCTAGACAGATTAGGGACTAAGATTTGATAAAGATATTACTATTGTAGAGATAATCTAGAACTTAGATTAAGGTTTCACCAAAGATTATCATAATTTTTTAGTAGATTTTTCAATTTTAGAATATTTTTTTGTTAAAAGGAAACTGAGAGAAAAGGGAAGATTTACTTTAATTTAATTATTATTTGTTGATTTAACTTTTGCTCGCATATTCGAAACTAGAATACTCGCTTTTCGGTCGAAATTAAACCATGGCTTGTTCTATATTCCTAGCTAGCATGTGTCAATGATAACGTCATCAGTCAATTACAGGAGCCTCCCACGGTAACCCCAAACGCATGGTAGTGGGCGTTTTATTTAACATTACCAAATTCCTTACTCGTATCTTTCTGAATCATTTCTGAAAATGGGTCCAAAGTTCAACCCTTCACGTATAGTACAGATTTTTTTAACCACATCTCTTATTAAGTTAACATAAATTATTAACACAAAATTCGTAACGCAATCAACAGGTCGTAACTTAACAAACCAAGCGGTGTAAATTTTACAAAATTGTAAAAGTTTACAAATTGTAAACTTTACATATAGTAAACCTTACATTTATAGTCGAGCTTCATCCCTTATCCAGGCATTGCTATCGCGATCCTAGCTCGATAGATACTAATTGCTATAGTTGAGTTTTCATTTGCGAAATTGAAATTGGAGTGTACGTACTCCTAAGTTCGCGGTACTACTAACTAACATTTGCAATGCTCCAATGTAAGCACAAACTTCTATTCGTATCAAAGTTGTTGAGGGAATTTTAGATTGATTCTACATATTTGGGTGATGTGGGAATTTTTAATCAATGCGCGATGATTCTTAAGTTAGATGGAAAATAAAATTAATGTATTTATTGACGAAACAATTTTTTTTGTATTTGTTTGTGTATTTTAGATGTATGTATGTATTTGTAAGACATTTAAACAAAATTTAGCTTTGTGCACTTGTTAGCTAAGTTTGACCATGTTGAATCTCAAACACATACCTACGTTTTAAAAAATATACGAAATGATTGTTAAAAATATACAAAAAATTTAACTCTTCACGTATTTATATACATATAAATATGTAGGTATACACCTACTACACCAGTTATATTAGTTATGGTCAACTTACTATACTACAACGTTACTACAATGGTCAATTACTAAATAGGTTATGGTCAAATTTCGACCACGCAGTTCCTGTAATTATGATTACTGCACTAACTTAGATCCACGTTCGTTACAAACTATTATTAAACGATAGCGCGTCTTTGGGGGATGCCTCGGAATTGGGGATCCATTCGTTGTCTTTTGTTTCGAACTCAATTAAAAGTTATAGCAATGCAAAGGATCTGGTTAGAGATCGTTAACAAGTTTCGTACATAGATCAAATAGAGCGGATTTAGGATATTCGCAATACTGGCGCCGATTTAAGTTGTGTAGTTGGATTCATTGGTATTGTTAAGGGAATAGCTCGCGATATTTAGAACACAGAACAAAAAACATATAAACGCTTTGAAACAAAAAGATGTAGTCAAAAAAAAATATGTTATTATCAAATAACATTTCACAGTACATTGCATGACAGGCCGGCCATAAAAAGAAAAAAGACCTCACTTTTTTGAGAACAAAGTCTATTTAATTTTTGGTCTGAAATTTAGAACTATACTTTCCTATTTTATAGGATTTGTACTCGTATCTATAGCAAGAAGACCAAGCAGACGTTGTTCTATAAGGTTTTTTATCTGTTCCCTGTATGTTAGCATCCCAAATCATGTACCTTAATTTTTTATGTACCTTTATTAATTGTATACTGTATTAAACAACTTTTGCTATGACGGCATTTGAAATAATCTAATAGTATAGTTGTTCCGTTAAAGTATATCGACATTAGAATCATATACTGGGCGCAACTGTGTTCCTAAGCCCTACACGGTATCTCTAAAATACATCACAAAATACACACATAATATCGGTACCTAATTACGCGCCATATATTACAAACGTAAAATTGTATTTCCAAATAGTTATTAATATTCTAAGCTGATAATATAATACGCCATCAACCTAATTCGGGCACCTCGTTAAATTTTACATTAAACTATGTAATTAAATGATACAATTAACATCATGTTGTTAATGATATATTCCATTAAGATTAGGTGCGTCGATAGCTCTTTGCATGCCTGACATAGTGTAAAATCGACTCTATAATATCATACGTGGTTTTGGAGCGTTCTAGTACTACGCAACGCATTTTTGATGATTTTTACCGCCCCCCCTATGTAACGCGCCGTAACGTTTTTCTGTACCCTCTCTCCCCCTGCCTAAACGTTACGTAACACAAAAAAATATTTTTTGTATAAAAATGTTGCTGTTTAGGCAAATTGTAAAAGTTATATTCCTCAGTTTTTTTTTGTAATGAAAAAAATGTTACGTAACGCGTTGTTCAACCCCCCTTCCACTTATGTAACGCATCGTAACATTATACAAGACTCTCTGCTCCCTCTTAATTGCGTTGCCACAAATATTCTTTTTCAGTGCGCTTTTTTATTTTGAAATACCACTAGAATATATTTTCAGACATTCGGTTATTCTTCCCCACTCTCACCCCCTACAACTTTTAAACGGCTCAACCGATTTTCAACAAAAAAATCTAAGAACACTCGCAAACAAGTCACCTTTAATACAAACAAAACTAAATTGAAATCGCTTCATCCGTTCGGGAACTACGGTGCCACAGACAGACAGACAGACAGACCAACACATTTCAAACTTCTAACACCCCTCTTTTTGCGTCGGGGGTTAAAAATAGATATTGCAATAACTACTTTTTAGTACTAAATTAACATTTTGCAAATAGAACATTTGTAGAACACAAGTCCTATTTCAGGAGCGGCGACTAGGTTACAGAATAGATAGATCATGAATCTTCCAGTTACTAATAGGGTTGTCACTCCGTTTATTATTGAATTAAATTGTACCTATAAACAATTTTTCTTTAATACAATCAGTATGTTTGAATGTTCATCTGTTCCCTCTTAACTTCTGAACTACTGAACATAATTTGACAAATGAGGTATCGTTGGAATCGGCTTATTTATCTGCTGGGGACGTCACTTTATGACGTCACTTTTAGCATATGGCGCCTTCTAGAAAGCACTGTCAGAAACGAAGATTTTTCTCAAATCATACGTTAACCGGAATGCTGAAATTTGGTTTAGTGTTAGTGAAGAGTATAGTTTTGTCAATATTGCCATGTTTGCACAATTGTTTGTGTACCCATAATTAGGAGCAGCGATTTCTAATGGGGCCTAGAGTAATGCTCTACAAGTAGAGCTATACTAAAATCGTGTATAAGTGTTTTGTGATCAAGGAATATCTATTATTATTATTATTTAAGAAGTGCACAGGTGATTATTCCTCATCTTTATGAAGAATAGCTTCAAACATAAACATGTGTACCTATAGTTATCCTTGATATTTACATGACTAAATTATTATGAATTTCAATTTACTATAATTAAACAACGCAGTTTAAAATACTCCTCAAACTATTGTATAGTCTAATACTATACTTCTACAGTTATTTATTATCTTTGGTTACTATAGAATTATTAAAAAAATAGACACTAGCGTGCCAGCCCTGACCGAGCAGTCAACGGGACCCGGCATTAGTGCCATTCACGGCAGTGTTGCGTTTACATTGTAACGTTTACACGGCCCGTTAGCCACCAAGACCGCGGCGCAGAGAGAGTCAAAACGAGCATTGTACTGTGAACACATTAATTAGATGAACGATATGTTAAAAGCATAATATTTACCTTTATGTTGCTGTGTGAGGTGCCAATTTTCACACGTTGATTTTGACCTCCTTACCAATATTTGAATGAACTAAATTCGGCTAAACGCTAGAAGAATCCTTTTTGGTCGGAGTTCGACCATATTTCGTTACGTTAAAATATGTATGTTCGACCAACCAAATGATTGCCCAAATTTTCATCGAAATTGGTTGTCTTTTTTACAAATAAAAAATGTAAAGTATATTATATTGATGACGTCATAATCTTTTATTACTATACAGATATATACATTTCATTGTAGAATAGCTAGACCTACCTATCATTATAATAGGTCTCAAGTATCAATGTCTAAAGTGCGCACGACTAAAAGATGACTTTATATTTATTGACATAAATTATACATTATACATATACAATGTATATCGTCTATACTATAACTGTTTTTTAAAACGTAAAGGGTTTCATCTTACAACCCTGGAACATACGAATTTTAAATGTGGCATGGTTAAAGTTTAAATGGAGAAGAAGTACATTTACTGTTAATTTTGGAAATAAGTAAAGCATACAATTCCTCAGCCCATTTGGTACGTAAAAACGTCAGACGGGAAGCCCCGTTAACGCACAGTTGACGTTGACGTTAGTCATGACTATCAAACGAATTTATTGTCTATTGTGTGACGTATTGAGTTATGGTCTATTGTCAACCAAAGAGATCATCCCTGTAACTTAGAATACCTTACTAACATA
>LGAG01001189.1:156295-166371 GCA_001278395.1 Lerema accius | reverse complement strand
GACATTAATTACTTAATTAAAGTTCCAGGAAACGAAATAAAGATGGCGTTTTGTTTTGAGACATGACATTAGTAATAGTATGGAAATTATTAACATGGTCATTAATAAGGCCTTAAACCAATAACGGCCCACTATTATAATTGAGCATGGTTCATAATATACATATTACATAGAGGTGTCGTTTGTACTGTAATGAAAAAACAGGCCAATTGGGGTGTTTTCATGTCTACACTCCGAGCGCGTTGATAACATAATATCTACTTATTTCATCGTTGCTTAAGTATGAAATAATCATGAGGTCATGAAAATTTGGTAGCCCCATTACAACGAACAACGCGATATACGAGTACGTTTCCTATTATGCACGTGAATATTTCATAATTTCCAACAAATCCGGCCATTTTGGACCATAAAGGGTTAAACAAGATTATAGGTGAATTTTCAATGGGTTACAATTTTCATTTTATAGGCTTATCTCTACCGATTTTACGATAATATCATGCGTTTTATATATTATGTACTAACACTGAATAATCTAGATTTTAAAATGTCGAATATTTCTTTTTTTTGTACATTTTAAACATAAATGGTCAGTCTCAGTTTTCCTTTCCTAGATGGCACTAGCAATAGTTTCTTTTTTAATATAATAGATGGCGCTGTAACACATTTCGTAAAACAGATCCTATCGATCCTAATCAAGACAATATATAATGGTCAAGTTTTGACCACAAAGTATACATATATAAAATATTTACGGAATTAAAAATAACTTGAGTGATTACAAATTAAACTGCCCGGAAAATAGCAACGAATGGTAATCATGTTTTTGTTAGTAATAGTTAAGTTTGTCTAATATTGCATAATTAAAAATGTTAACTTGGTTATTAATGTTAGACACTATTTTAATTTTAGCTTACGAAAATGTAGTCATTTTATAAATACTTATTTCTCTGTATTACCTACAGTTACTTCATAACATAAAGATTGTGACTGAATTGATAGATTTTACTAATGAATTACGTCCTGTAGTCCCAATGTTTATCTAAAATCACATACCATTTCTGTTTTCGCTGTCAGCCGGCTTCATCTGTATCGGATGATGCATCTGCAAAGAAAGAAACAGGAATTAAAATAAAGAAAGAAAAAAAAAACTTGAAATGTAATTCTCAATTTAAACAAAATTAAAAAGAACACTGGAAATAATTTTACTATCGAAATTTTTTAAAAACATTGGTGATTTGGGCAAGGAACACGACATTTCTTAAACAACACACTCTTAATCAAAATCTGTTCAAAAGTGAATGCACTTTTTTTCATTCACGCGTATAATTCTTAATAATGTACTGAAAATTTACCCGTTCATGTATTGATATAAATAATATTTTTTCAGCTTTAAAAAATGGGATATCAGAAGTATTACTAAAGCGATACGACTCTTTAGCATTAACAGAATCGCAGCAACATTTATGCACCATCAAGCAAAGTGACGTAGGAATGCAAGGTAAAAGAGAAAAACTCGAGTTTTCAGATATGGATATATTATTTGAAAAGCGTAGGTTTTTCACAAGGAACGGGCGTTTCAAAGGGAATTTCCGTTCTTATGAAATTCTTTGCCTAGAGAACGGATAAGCGTACAAAGAATTCTGTGCCAAAGGGGTTTGTAATTCCTTGATGTTTGTTTGTTTGTCGTGTATTTCTGTACTTATATTTAATGATTTTATTCGATATTTGAGTTTTTACTATTAATAGACTTAATATAAGTTAAGTTATTATTAACCGTTTTTTCGGTTAATTAAAAGACCGCTCATACGTTGTTCTGTCACAGAATTTGTCTCTCAAAGTTTAGTTGATCTCTTAGTTCCCACATCAGACTCTACCGACCTTCAATTATCATATACCTATAGTAAATGCTCATCACATTGGACGACTTTTGCTACGACGATGTTTTAAATTGTAATAGTTTAGCATGTCTCTTGAAGTATCTTAATATTAGTACCACCTACCAAATCCAACTGTGGACTTAAGAACGGTTTAGCTCGTCTTTGGAAGCGCATGTAGGCTCGTATAGGCGCGCCTTTTGACACACGCGCAACTTGTACGAGCGTTTACAAGCTTCTAAGCTCGTATCAATGTTAATACTGACAGAACGCCATTACCGGTTCGAGCAAACGCCGAAATATGACAGTTTACGCGCGTCCGGTTTTTTGAAGCGCGTATGCTGAAACGACCGTAAACGCGCAGAAAAATACGCTAGTCTCAAAGCGCACTAAACGATACTCGGTTCTTTAAAATATCTTTAAAGTAAGTTAAGTAGGAGCTTAATAACAAACATTACCCTCTTATTGTAGTCAAGTAAAAATGTCAGCAAAATTAAAAAGCACACGCGTAAAATTCGTCGCGCGAAAATTTCTATGAAAGTACAGTCAAACAGAAATTTCATTGGCCGTCGAAGCTCTGTTTATACAACACTCGACGACGCACGACAAATGTTTACGAATAATTTAAATGGCTGTGTAATTGTGTATGTTTGTAACGGAGAGTACGCCCGATGAATTAACCTGTCATCGTTTGATATTTCGTTATTAATAAACCGTATCATCGTAATGTAATTAGATTAACTAGTATTTTAAAGGGTTTACCGTGGGAATACTGTATTTATTGTATATGGCAATATAATAACTGATAGCAACAACCGAAAAAAGTTTTCCGAGCTACACTAACAGCTAATTTATTTTGTAATGTTTTAATTAATCCCTTTAATTTGACACCTATTTGTTTATATACGTAGAATATTGAGAATATCTAAAAGTAGTATTACTCCAGTAATTGAAAAAAGGAGATCGAAATATATCTCTCTCACATTAGAATAATTGTAAGTGTTTAAAAGAGAGGTAAATATACACGTATACGCAGACAACGTTGTCTAAACCCATCTATGTAGCCCATTACCTATGTAACCCACTCAACAATACAACACACTACAATACCAGACGATATGTATATGTATATATATATATATACAATGTATACACGTGTCTGTAAGTCGACATCCGAGTTCCAGATAGAATGTCAATCAGCGTGGAGTTTATTTTTACTGGCCCGAAGACTGACAGGCGCGAGTAATGGGTGCTGTTATATTGGCAGATGACGTACGGAGCTACAGACTAACGAAAATATTTCTGTTAAGCCACGGTTTGGCTAGACACGACTTGCGACTGATGTTTAGCGCGTGAGTTGACGAAAATATGTGAGTAAAGGTACGGTTCTGTAAGAGACCGTTTGCGATTAATGTACAGCGTATGTAAGCGGTTAATAAAAATATTTCACAAAAGTTATGTTTTCGTAGCACAAGTAGATTGTGACTAAGTTAGCAAGTTAGTAATAAACGTAAATGATGCTGTGGACTAACGAAAATAGTTGACTAAAGGTTTTACAGGACGTGAATAGCAACGGAAGTTAGCGAGAAATGGCGCACAAAAGTGTTATTTAAAAGAATGCGACAAACAGTAGTAGTCAACGATCAAACGCGAAGACATTGTTTATGTTAACTGCACAAAGATAGCCGCGCGTATTGTGCAGCTTTACAAATGTATGTAGGAACTCAGAATCGATTCGATACCCATATTGTCTGTTGTCATGACAAAATGTCATCGAAATGTATCGTTAATTATAATCGTTTGTCGTGTATTGTGAAAGCGCACCTTTCTGCGCCTGCGAAAAGCTATGATGGAGTAGAAAATAATTATGATATTTGTAATAATGTATCGACTAATAATGAAGTATCCGGGTCAATGAGGATCCTTATGGTATAACAGTTATATTATGACATTCGAAAAGACCTCAGTTTGATTCCCGAGGAGGTAAAAATTTAACTAATGATTTTTAAACCATGTTCTAGGTTTAAATGTGTGTTTTCTCGTGTTTAGGTATTATTGATAGAACCGCAAGGAATCCTTGAGTGGATCTATGACTAAAAGTTTCAACAAATAATTATTTGATATATTCTGACAGGATGGGAGAAATAAATAATTAATAAAAAAATATATTTAATTTTTTTACTACTACTTACTTTAAGAAGAAAACAAATAATAATACCTACTTGAAATAAAGTTATTTGTTCAGTCCTCATTTCTTTTCATTACGCTTTCGAATAAAATATAATGTTATAGACTATTAAGACGAGTTGGATATTTTTGCTCATTCTAGAAAATTTAAGAGAACTTTTATTTTAGATTCTCGTTTTCAATTTTCTAATAGTTTAATGTTTATGTTTTATTTAAATTGTTTTTTGATTATTTTTTGTTTAACACTTAATTTAATTTCCGAATAGATGGCTCAAACTACTACTGAGCACGGGTCTCTCCTCATAACTGAGGAGGCCTAGAGCATACTCCACCACGCTGCTCCAATGTGGATTGGCGGAGGGGTTAGTGACCTTCGACATGGCTTAACGACTGTCTTCGATAACTATGACGACCTAGTTTAAAGTACCTATCCAATCCATTAAAAGCGATAAAGAATTTGTCAACGTATCAAAAAAGTGTCACATTTAAATAATACCAAATAGTTAATTACACTAAAAGATCACCTTTATATAAAGACCAGGCGTTTAATGAAACAGCTATAAACGTACAAACTCAGCAAGGATAACTCCGCAATCACATCCTACAGATATCTCATCCTGACGCACCAATCACATCCTAGCCACATCCTTGCACCGTCCATCAAGTCTCTGAGATTACGACGGTGCGAACATCCCTTATCTAATTAGGCAAAGATGATCATCAATCACACGAAACGCGCAAACAGTGTAAGTGACAATTTGTCACTTGTGTGTTCGCCGGCTAATATTGCGCTGTGGTTAGTAAATTCGCTAGTGTGTTCCGTTCTTTACGACGTAGACAATTTGATATGGATTTTGGTGTTTACACGTAAATAGTATCAGTATTAATTAAGGTGGTGTAAATTTAGACAGATTATTAGGGTATTATTTATACCTTTTACAAAAACCTAGAGTACCTATATGTCGTATGCTTATTGCAATAATGACTTAACTTAAAGTCCATCTGTCTAGTACGGTGTTTACCGACAAACACGTACGTAACTATTTTATATATAGAGAAGATACAAGATAGATTTAAAAATTGAGGATTTAAAAAACACTCGACACATTTTATCATCAAACGAAGCTAAGAACACTCTTAATTAAGTCATCAATATTCATTTTCAGAGCGCTTTTTTATTTTGGGATCCCACAAGAATATTTGTCTTCTCCACTCTCACCCCTATAACTTTTAACTGGCTCAACCGATTTTTATCAAATATGTCTTGAAACACTTGCAGATAAGTAACCTATAATACAAGAAAAACTGATTTGAAATCGTTTTATCCGTTCGGGAGCTGTGATCCACAGACAGACAGACAGACACGTCAATCTTATAACACTCTTTTTGCGTCGGGGTTAAAAACAATACTATAATGTCAAGAATCAATTTAGAATATTCCCATATCGCGTAATGAAAAGCGTAAAACGTGTAAAAGAATGGACATCAATCATAGCCGACAGGAGTGCATAGAAAACAAACAGAGTGATTTGTAAAGACGTTGAATGTCGCTCAAACATCTACGTCCGTTTTTTATGACGTTGACGCGAGAATTACAAGTAATTTAGAACCAATGAACATGAGGAAATGTCGTCAAATGATTCTGTAACTTGTAGGCGAAGATTCAACTTATCTTTCTTTGAAGTTCGTCTTAAGAAAGGAAATCAAATGTCGATAACATGGAATGTGTGCATTTATTTCAAAATATATTTTTGAAGGGTTAAAAGAAAATACTAACAAATACATTTTTTTAGGGTTCCGCAGCTAAAAAGGTAAAAACGGAACCCTATTACTAAGCCTCCGCTGTCTGTCTTAGCAGGCTGTATCTCATAAACCGTGACAGCTAGAAAGCTGAAATTTTCCTAAAAGCATACATTTACGTTGCTGCTATAACAACAAATAATAAAAATAAAAAAATGAAAATATTATAGGGGTTCCCATACAATAAAAGTGTTTTTTCAACAAACGTGATTTTCTTTTGCAGATGATGATACGGAACCCTTTGTGCGCAAGTCCGATTTTTATATATTTTTTTGAATTTACACATCACTAACACCCATGACCCAAGAACAAACATTTATCTGTCACATAAATATATGCCACGGCCGGGAATTCAATCCGGGACCCCTCGCTTCATCAGGTCACTACCAACTAGGCTACGGGGTCGTCAAAACTGGTTATAAAGATGGAAAGTCATTGAAATTTCGTCATCCAATACAAAAAACTGCAAATATGGAAACTTCATGTACTGCACTATCTTAAACTAAACACAGGAATATACTAATCTATGCCACGTAAACATAATCCGTCAGCCTAACCTAGAGATTGAGTATAATCATCAGCAAAACAGATACGTCAGCGTCAGGAGCCAATCACGCGTCAGCCAATCATTCTTAGGACCCTTAACTAATTGGTATGCTTATCACGCATGGCATTGATAGGATCACAAGGTCGCTTTAGATGTTTGGGAATTCGCCCCGAGAGATGGCGTGACCAGTACTTTGCTTATTGTATGCTGATTATTTTTTAATTATTATTTATTGTTCGTATTATTATCAAGGTTTTTCTTTGTTACGTAATTTGTATTGGACTGATTGTAATGTTATAGATACGAGAAAGACTCTTTTGGATTCCATTTTAATAATAAATGCAGGAATTATGAGTCTGATTGGCGTAGTTAAAGTTAACATGGAGAAGTGCAGATAGATAAATTTTGTTTAAAGTATGTGTTACAAATATCTAAATTTATTTTTATTTTTAAGCAAAGCTCACACAATCACATGTTTTATAAATAGACACAAGACACAGTCGTTGATACAGAGTTGACGTTGACATTGACATTAACATATCCCAGATAGGTATATCTAAAGAATCTATAGTCTATTGTTTAATGAAATGAGTTATGGTCAATTATCGACCACAAAGTAAGTCCTCTTTGTTACATAATGCATCTAAGTCAGAAAGATGAAACTAACACGACGAAAAAACATAAAGTAAAAAAGTTTTCACCAATGCAAGGTTAGCGTAAAAGATTGTTTACTCAAACAGCAAACATCGAGGATTGAGGGTACATAATTTACGGGGTAATAACTCACATCACTCCGACTGTTAGTTTATCGTTGTTCAACTGACTTTTATATAGTTTACTAAAATAATTGAGATTCGAATGGGAATCTTCATTAGTTAGACGTAAGGAATTATCAAGCAGTTATAGCTTAGTGGTTAAAACGTAGATCTCTTGAACGGGAGTTCCTGAGTTTGAACTCAGGAAACATGTCTAACTTTGAAATAGCTATGAGCGTATTAGAAATGAATTATCACTTGCTTCGGTGATCAAACATCATGAGGAAACCTGCACACCTGAGAGTTCTCCATAAAGTTGTCAAAGGTGTGTGAAATCTGACAATCCGCAGTTTTATATTTTAGGTGTCAAATTTCATACCCGTAACTGTATTATTCTTAAAAGGGGTAACAAAAACTTTTCAATTATTTTATATTACTGGTATACAGTATACTAGCTTTCCGCCCACGGCTTTGCCTGCGTGGAATTCGCTTATATCGTGCGACTTATTCGCGTTAAAAAGTATCCTATGTCCTTTCCCAAGTTCAGTTCTATCTTCATACCAAATTTCATCAAAATCAGTTCAGTGGTTTAGGCGTGAAAGCGTAGCAGACAGACAGAGTTACTTTCGCATTTATAATATTAGTAGGGATTAATAGTATAATATAAAGAATTTATACCGCATTTAATTGATTATACAATAGAGGACTTCTAGGTAAATTTTTCGACACAATTGTACAATTTAGTGCAATAAAAAATGTCCGTACTACACTATACAATACAATAGGATTGTAAAGTTGTGCTGTAAAATATCTGAAAAAACCGTCATGGCCGCCGGCGATACATTCGGACATAATTTATAGTTTATTGGTAGAGAGATTTTTACCAGCCAACTAACTGTAGTTGCATTTATAATAGACTCACTGGCTATATATTAGTGGATTTTAGATTATTTTTTAAGAATTTCAGGCGCTTAATTACGAGTTTAAGATTCGGCATGGTTAAAGTGCACGTGGTGAAGAATTGCACATGCCTAATATTTTACACGAAAGGCCCCGTTGACAGATAGCATTGACATTTACATAGTGGTCAGGGTTATCGAAGGAGTCTAAAATCTATCTTTTGACATAATAAATTATGGTCGGATTTCGACCACAGATCTTCCAGTTTCTGTCGTTAACATGACCCGAATTCTCAACCTAATCGTTCCCTTATAGTTAGAATTGTTTATCTACAAACAGGACAAACGAACAATTACTAGGCGTGGTGTTTAATCTGTCTTCGATATAATTTATCACCCCTGAATAGGGTTGCCAATTTTTTTACAAGAAATAAAGGTCGACGAAATTCTTTTTTTGTAAATATTTATTTTTAAATTATTAGAAATATATATTTTTAGTTTTAATTTTGTAAATATTCATGTATATAATATTTTGTGTATTCTTGGCTTGTAATATTAATAATATTTATCTTTATGCTATTTGTATAAAATATTGTTTTCATTTCATTTATACCGGGTGTAATCGTTAAGTGTGCACAGGCGATTATTCCGTAACTATTGCAGATATCAAAAAACTTTAAACTGATATCGAAAGTACATTATCTAATGAGTAAAATGGCAATAATAACTTTTTAAAAATACGACAAGAAATATCAAAAAAAATTACATTAAACACTCCCATACATTGTGTATGACATAGAAGAAAAATTTTGGTTTCTTTATTTTAAGTAGAATAGTACCTACTATTTACCCTTATCATATTAATTATTTTCTTACGAAACAATTTTATGGCTCAATAGCCAATAATAGTGCAACCCCTTGGCCAGCCAGATCCCTGGATCTCACGCCTTGTGATTTCTTCCTGTGGGGATTTGACAAAGACCATGTGAACGCAGAGAGAGTACACAGCCTAGAAGAGTTATAGAATCGTGTATGTCGTGCAATTTATAAATTGTGGTGTTATGGAAAGTTCATTTAGGTTTCTAAAATAAAGCTCGTCATTGTATTGCAACAACGAGGACGTCATTTCGAACACCTGCTTTGAATTCAAAATGTTGTACTTACGAAGAAATAAAATGTATGGGAGTGTTTAATGTATAATTTTTGGATATTTCTACTTTTATTTTTAAAAAGTTATCATTGTCATTTTACTCATTAGGTAATGTACTTTCAATATCAGTTACAAGTTTTCTAATATCTATAATAGTTGCGGAATAATCGCCTGTGCACACTTAACGATTACACCCTGTATATCTATTAGTAGAATTAAAGTATATTAAAGTCTGAGAACAATATTTAACAGTATTAAAAAAATAACAGGTTTTTTATTTACTTATTTAAAAAATATATCTCGAATAAAAAAACTGGATTACAATCTAACATTTACAGTGATGCATTTTAATGCTAAAAAAGTATCTTGTATACTTTAATTTTGTTCAACGGTAAAAAGTATAATGTAGTGAAAATCAGTATAATATTGTTTTTAAAAGTATAGTTGTCACAACCCTGCCTCGAATGTTAATGATCGCATTACTTTAGATTTAGTGAAGATAAATTGATAGGCCGTTTGTTTTAACACTACTACTGCAAAACAGTAAAGCTATAATTAAAATTACAGTAACTAAGGTTTATTTAACATTTGCTGCGAAAAAACACCCCTCGTGTTATAAGTTTGACGCGTCTGTGTGTCTGTCTGTTTGTGGCATCATAACTCCGGAACGGATGAAGCGATTTCTATTTAGTTTTTTTTTGTATTAAAGGTGACTTATTTGCGAGTGTTCTTAAACATGTTTGATGAAAATCGGTTAAGCCGTTTAAAAGTTGTGGGGGTGAGAGTGGGGAAGAATAATCGATTGTTTGCAATATACTTTAGTGGGGTCTCAAGCGTCGCAGATTTTCACCCAACTGCGCT
>LGAG01001189.1:93720-124656 GCA_001278395.1 Lerema accius | reverse complement strand
TGTCACTTGAAATTTGTTTGAACGATTAGTTTGTACTAATGTACATACTTGCAGCTTCACGGCCACGCCTACATGCGCCTTCCACTTACTTCTTACTTCCGTGCAAACGCAGACCATAATCTTGTATCATAATCTTCAATTACCTATTCTTGTTACTTATTTCTAAATCGTAAAATAAAGTAAATAATCAAAATTCACAAGCTAAGAAACTTTCATACATACACATCACACACACACACAAACGTACACATACATACGAAAAAAAAATGATGGACAGAATAAAAATCGTATGTTAACCGCCTATAGATAAACCAAAATATTGTGAAGCTCATGCATTAGTTACCACATTGTGGTATGTATGTACTGATATTGTATGGTTAGCTGGCAAAAAGTTAGAAAACGTGTGGTTCTTAGAAAGGAATAAAAGCAATTTGAAGCCGTTCAAGTATTACTATTAGTAATTTTAGTAAGCACTATAGTAAGTGGAGGGGTTATTCCTTTGCTTACTTTTGATGACATGAGGAATGGGAAGGTAATTAATTGTTGTATCGGCTTATGTAATACTTAAGCTGCCCCTTTTCCAATATTTGTAAAAAAAAACTTGTTTGTTTGTAAGTTTTTACTATCAGTAGTTATTGCAGAGAATCAAACCTAGGGCATAATAAATGGCTATCTAGCGCAAGTTATTTGTCCAATACGATGAATGTTTATTAAAGATGCATGAGAATTAAAGATTGGCAGTATTTGAATTGAAAAACAAAGGTACCAATTGAACTATAACAGATAAAATATGTTAACCAAAAACTTTAATTAAATTAAATTAAATTACCTTAATATAGTCAGGATCCGGCATATCAGATTTCTCGTCATTGTTGTTGTTGTTGATGCTCGTACTGTTGTTGTTGTTTATGTTCATACTCAGCCCACTGAAACAACATAACAACATTTATAATTATTTCTCAATAATAATTAGTTAACTGTTTGGTAAACATTTTTATAATTACAACATTGATGATGAAAGGGGCAATTCTAGTATGACATTTAAATTAAATCAAATCAAATTATTGTGTTTAGTCTATTAGAGATGCTATACAAAATTTTTAGACTAACTCATTTCTGCATTGCAAAATTGTATCAATATTATAAAAATTAAATCAATTGAATTGCATTATTAAAATACGATATTAAGATAATGTCAAATATTAATTACTTTATAATAGCTTGTTATCAGTAGGCCAATTACGTTATAATTGTTTCCAAAAAAGAAAATTGGCTTGCAGTTTTCCATAATTAAGTAGTCAATCTTAAAGAAAAATCTATTTCTATCCAAACACGATAAATGTATTATTTTTACTAATAAAAAAATAAATTTAATTAGAGCCCAATGTATTAATTATCCCCAATATTCTCTTATCTCTCTCAGGGCTGCTCAAAGCAAAAAATAATTTCAATTCTACAACAAGCTTACAGTTAAACATTAATAATTTAAACATAAAAATATTTGTTCAACGTATTGCTAATTTTACAAAATGACATGCAAAATAAATAAAATTTATTCATAATGTACTCGTATTTCATGCTCACTAAATCCTTAGTTAATATTTACAACGATCAAATTCTATAAATATAAATTCCTGTACAATAAATAGGAACAATATAATAAGACTTATGTTTCTACATTTAACAAAACATAAAAATTTAAAACCATCGTAGTTAGAATAAAACTATGTTAAACAAAAAAAAACATAATAAAAACAAAAATGTAAATGAAAATTTAAATGTTTTGCAACTACGATTTGTCCTTAGAATCAGATGAGATTGTAATCAAGTATTTAACTAAAACACAAAAACTTTTGCGTTTAAAACACATATAAAAATTTATCACCAGTATAAAATGTTGACATTATAGGTCAAATAAAAATAAAATGTTTATGAAATACATCACCACAATATAAAAAGCGTTTGAGTTATAATTCTTCAAAATATTTACACTTACAATCAACCTTTATATCACCATATTAATTCACAATAAATCTACACCATAAAATCACTAGTTTCAACACAAAACGAAACTAATTTTAGCATTTAAACCCAAACGAAACCTAACCTTAAAAACAAATGAACATCACAACTAAAAACCCACAAAATTTAGAGGTTATGTTATCAAATACCTCGTATTTCTCGAGTTGAGACTCCATAAGCGGTAGGTATAGTTGTTTGTCGTGCTGTTATCTCTGATAAGAGTGTACATGGCTCGATTACACCTTATCACTTATCACTCAATCAACAAAGGCCCCGAGAACAAGTAAGTTGATGTAGACTAGAACACAACATTGCATGAACAGAGAAATACCCACATTTGTTGATCATTTTAACTTTTGTTTTTAAACTAATCTACCCTCGATTTAGTTTGACAAATGTATGATCATGAATAAGTTGAACGACAAACAGTATTTTTAACCGACTGCGCCAAATGTAGGGTAATGTTTGTCGAGTGTATGTATATGTACGTACGTTTGAAAGTAAATGTAATTTATTTCTTATGCACGTTCTTAAAAACCTAAATAGCGTGACGGATTTATAATACCTACCTATAGTGTGTCATTTGATTTGTCTTAATTTTAACAGTAACTTAAGCTATATAATATTTTTTCATATAAACTAGAGGATTCAATTTGTGATCGAAATTTAACCAAGACTTAATACAACAAAATATACATTAAAGATTCGTCCAATATACCATTCATATAGGTATCAATGATACAGTGATAATGATACAAGGCTATATCCAAGTCAACTGTCAAATCATAAAACGTGTAATTGTGTGAGTTTTGTATAAAATTAAAATCAATGTAAATGTAACACATTTTTAAACAAAACTTTTGCCCGATCTTCTATTGTAGTATAAAATATCACTGTTATAAAATGTATTGTCATTATAATTAATTTCGGGACGAAAATTCGTATTATGTTATATTGAACAGATACCGATTGTATATAGAGGGTACTTCAACGATATCTTTTTTATCTATTGATTAATTTCTCATGTAACATAGACCTATTTGCGGTCGGAATTCGACCATAACTCAAAATGTCTCGTCTAGAATCGATAAGATTATGGAATACGTTACAGGGTTATTTAGACTATTATTAAATTAACCTAATACAAGGAGGATTTATTTATTTTGTCAACTAACATCATCATCGTCATTGTCTCGGTACGTAAGATTATTGGCAGAACTATTAGGGCAGAATAGTGATTGTTAAGTTTATTTACCTTTAATTTTGCTAGGGATGGCGTATTAGACCATCAAGTGCATCCCTAATGTGTCTACCTTGAGGTATCGTTTGGTATTATTTAAACTAGATACAACTTGGTGAGTTACATAGACCATTCTTTTAATCCTTTGATGCTATTTCTTCGACCTTCAATTACACTATTATTAGTGCTATCTAGGGAACATAATAGAAAATAATCATTACGAAGAAAATCTGGTGATTTGTTAATATATTTTGAAAATTAAATTGTTGGCACTTATTATGCATAAAATTTAGTTATGTCACTTTTTCTTTATGTCAACGTTAACCATGCCAAATCTAAAATTTATACGTGCCTTCATTATTTTTCAAACGGGATTGAAAATTGAACCTTTTTCGTATTAAAATATAGTTTAAAGTCCCTTATAAATAAAATACGAACAATGAAAAATTACACCCCATCACCCATATTATAGGCACTTATTTACATTAACAATCCACAGGGGACGGTTTCTATGGTAATGTTTCCATATTATTATGGGTTTTTGAGGGAAATGTCTGTGTTGATAACATATTATTGCTTTTTATCGGCTTTTGTGAGGGTTTGAGTTCTGTATTCAAGTGTGTTCGATGTATTGTTTGACATTTTTTTTACCCGAGTGCTATTTAGATGGTGGGTTATGTTTATCGGGCGTGTGTATGTATGTGTGTGTGTTAATGTCCATTTTTGGCATGCTCTACAGTACAAATGGCTTAACGGATTTCAATGCGAGATGTCATTCAAATCGTCTTCATTGTGGAAATTACATACTTAGGCAATTTTTTTTAATCCCCCCCCCATTTAAGCAGTCGAGTTTTTTTTATGATCTACTAGTTATATTTAAGAGAGAAAAAAATTAATTGACCAAAAAATTTGACAGGATAATAACTTCAAAACAAGACAATAATTAAAATAAAAACACCTTTTATTATTCCGGCGCCAAACCACTGCGTTTGCATGCAACTTAGCAGTTTTAATTTGCGTAATTCAAAACACTTACGTTCAAAACAAAAAGCTATGTAATGGGAGAGGGAATTAAATTAATAACAAGTTTCCACGAATATTGTTTGGTTAATTACGAATCATAGGAACCTACAGTTGCGATTTTTATAAGTTTCAAGCATTGATGCACTTTTTACCCGAGTACATCGGTAGAAGGGTAATGTTTTTCAAGCGTATATGTATACATATACAGCAGGATCTTTAGATTAAGTACCACTAAAATTCACGCGACTATATTAACGTTCTGTTAATACTCTAGAAGCTTTTAAATCCATTTGTCGTTGATAAAAGGCGTTAAAAATAATTGTTTTTCAAAGTGGATAGTAGTCAAAATACGTTTGAGAACCGACTAGGGTGTAACGCAATAATTCCCACCAATCACAACATTCCGTGAAATTAAAAACAAAAATTACAGCTGTCATGACGCCATAAACGTTATTTATGAATCAAGTAATGGCTTCCCATATTGCAGTAATCGATGGGTCCCCTTTACGATGTTATGGCGTATCAATGGCGGCTATTATTTTGATATTACGAATACTGATGTGTGATAAAACATACATTTTGAAGATAATGTATGTGATTATCGCATTCATTGCTAGCTACCCTTGTTTAGGGACATACATAGTATACGTTCTATGTATAATAGATTAGAAACATAATCCTTCTAATATCCTACTAATATTATAAATGTGAGAGTTTGTAAAGATGTTTGGTTGTTTGTGAGTTCTCCACGCTCTAACGGTTGAACAGATTAAGCTGAAACTTGGCACACAGATAGTTTGCATCCAGGTATAGGACATAGGATAGATTTTACCCCGATTATAGGTTCTTTATTGAAACTACTCTTCCGTGGACGATGCCGCGTGCGACGTCTAGTTGATAATAATTCTCGCAATATTACCTGTTGTATTGCTTGAAATTATTCATCAGGCGCTCGACCGTACAAATTTACCGTACAGATACGAGTACATTCCTTGCTCTATGAATACCTCACCTATTCAAGGATTTTAACACATGCTATACATAAAATTTGTCCCTGCATTATTCTTAAAACTGTACCAAAAGTAGAACCCTTCAAGTATCAATATAGTACCTACTCATAAAATAGTAAATAGGGTCGACAACGACGCGTCACTGGTTCTCGTCATATTAGTTGACCACGATTGTAAGTTTATCTTATCTTTGGTCACCGTGGCAATAGATAGGAGGTAAGCTTGCACTTTTTGATAGTATTCACGGTTTTATGAGCTTATTGAAAGGTTAGTAATAATATTATTATGTTTTTACTCATAAAATCTCACCGTACGTGTTTGTCACCAAAGTCTTTCGCGGCTGCACCAATTTCAATACAAGTATTGTAATATATTTTAGAGGGACAAATTTTAGGTATTGTTTAGGACCATTTTTGTCCCGGTAGTTGGAGCTGATGTCGATTTTAAAGGACTGGGCAAATTACGCAAATACACTCTTACCCCCGCAGTAGGATTCCCTGTGTCGCGGGTGGCATGGACACCACAAATAACACATCACTAACACCCATAACCCGAGAACAAACATTTATCTGTTACATAAACATCTGCCCCGACCGGGAATCGAACCCGAGACCCCTCGCTTCGCAGGCAGGGTCGCTACCAACTAGGCTACGGGATCGTCATTATTAGAGTTACTCGTATTGAAACGCCGCCATAGCAACTGTTATCTATTATGATAAGCATTTACTAAAAGTACGTAAAAATGATAGCTCGAAAGTAACTGATGTAGAATTAAATAAACTATAAGAAATATTCTCAGACCAAAAAATATAGGTATACCTAGACTCAAGTGTTCGGAACAAAAAAGTGAGGTAAATTTTTTTCTTGTGTTTTACGATCTGACATAATTATGTATGTTTCAGAAATGTACCGGGAAACGTTATCATTTGTTATTAACGTTATGTTTTTCCTTAATACACTCCTTTTTATATAACATATTTTGGTGTGTGGAAACATTATATCTGCAGCACAACGTCTGCATGGTCTTCTGAAGGCTATGTGTCTAGTCTACATGTTAAGCCATCTGAATTCTGAATTGCACTGCGTACCTACTAATCTACAATATTAACCCACTACACTGCTAAGTGCCTGCCAAGTATGTAGTAGGTACTACAAATTAATTACCTACGTTTCATTGTAAAAACAAACTACTTCTCTGCAAATCATATCATAATTCTAACATTACTGCGAAAGGCGTCAACAGAGTTATGACGTCACACGCGACTTATTGGAACATTCGCGTCGTTTATCGTCTTGTTTGAGCTTGAATTATTGACGTTATGATTGGAGTTAACGTGGACGCATCGGTAGACACCTTTACGACAGTCAGGTTTAAGGTGGGATTCCGTAAACGCGGCGAACGATAAATTGACGCCCAATCGCGCTCGCGACTTGTTTGAAAATGTTTTCTTGACATTTTATTCATCATCCATCCAAGAAAATTTGCTTGTGTTCGTAATTACATTGCTTAGTTATACCTTATGTTAAGGTAACGATCTTATCTTTTAACGTTACTGGTTTGAATTATCATTACCCACACGGAAATGTTCAAGGCAGAGTCTCCTTGCATCATCCATCCATGCGATCAAATTGTAGCTCTAATTAAACGGTTAAAATTTCGATACGTTTTTTAGATTACATAGGCATGCACTAACTTGAAATTTGATTTGTAAAAAAAGTTTATATGTAGTGGTCAAAGCTAAATTTAGTTTATTTAAAATATATTTTACAAATACTCTTATTATTAATTTAAAGCAAAATATAATCACTTTCATAAATAGATGCAAAACACAGAAGGTTCGTTTGATAGACATTTGACTTTGCCAGTGACATCTTCCAGCTAAATATATGGATCGAATCTATAATCTATATGTTTGACATATAAGTATTAGTTAAATTTCGACTCCTCTACTTTTCCTACGTTTGGATCATCATCATCTATCCTAGCAATTTAACTTAGCACTCAAATTAGGTTATCATTCACGAATCACAGACTTCTTAGGTCTACAACGCATGGCTTATTACACCTTATCGTGCAATTCTGATTATATCAGGTTATCTAGAACAGAAAGATAACGCTATTATGTTGTTAAAACGATACAAGTACTTCGCCTTGAGTCACCGGTTAATCTCTGTTTGTACAGCACTATGTATGTGTGTTGTTGAACAGAGCAACGAAATTTTGGCTACAGTCCTTGATGATTTTTTTTATCTGACGACCCATATTTCGCAATGGTTACCATTTTAAACCACTATTCAATGGGTTCTGAGTTCGTATCCTAGGATAACGGAAATTTGAATGATGAAGTTAATTTCTGTTCTAAATCTGGGTGTATTCAATTTCTGTGATATCCATGACAAGTATAACAAGGAATTTTACTGTGTGTCTATGGACGTGTAGGTTTTAGTTGTTGTTGCAGTAAAAAAAAGAGTGATACTGAAAAACTTTTTACGTCACTTCACAGAAACATTACTGAAGATTTAGTAATTGAATATATTATGCACTAACATGCTACTAACGTTATTAACAAACTATAACTTACTACTATTTTGATGAAAGAAACGCTACTAATTACAATTATGCACATTATCTATAAGGCTAACATTCAAAAGCGTATTCTTAATTACTAGGGGATCTGACATATTTCAGTACAACGACTTGTATGGAATCAATATGTTTCAATAACAAAAAATCGAATACAAAGAAAGATATCCAAGGAGAAAAAGTATTGAATCGCAGAAAAAACTCTCTCAAGTTGATTAATAAAGAAGAAATTAGTCAGATATATTAATGAACATTCTCTCTTTGAGCACAAAGTCTACAGAATCAACAGGTAAAGGAAAAATGTTCGATGTCTTCAATGAAAATGTCCAAGACAAAGAGAATTTAACGACAAGAAAAATCCTTTGAATGTCTGGTGTCATTGTTGTTAAAATACTAAGATATTATAAGATAGTAAGTACTAGATAGCAGAAAAGTAAGTAAAGGAGGTTGTAAAAACTATCGGTGAAAAGATAGTTATCTGATTAGACAGTGTGAGGACTGAAAGTAATCCTTCCAAATAATATTCCAGAGACTAATAGGTATGTAACGAAACTCGAGGATATATTGAAGAAATCTTAACGTGAGATAGTAATGGAATACCAAAAACTATAGAGTAAGATTTTTGTAGTTTTGTGATTAAAATCTAGGTCATAAAAGGACTCGAACTGGATAGACTTCCTGAAGATAACAATGTTAGACTCAATTACAGAGAAAAGGCATAAGGAATGAAAAGTGATAATATTTAAACATTAGCATGGAATTCGAATTGCGCTTCTATATTTGACTTAATTACAGAAATTATTAAGGAAAGGAAAGGTCACTGAAGTTGTAGGCTTGTTGTAGGCATTGTGGAATGCTAATTGCGTTGTATCTAGTACACTAGTCAGAAAAGGTTCATCACTTACTTCGGCTTGGAGTAAGGCGACGATGGGGACGACGCCTTGTGGTTCCTGTTGGGGTGGGTGTGTCTGTTCGCGTTTGAGTCGAGGCCGCCGCCCGGCGATATCTTGCCGGCGAGTGCGTTCAGGGAATGCAGCATTGTGCTGGGCGGCGGCCGCTGGCTCCACAGCGGCCTGGTCACGGTGAAGACTCGTCTACGTTTGACGAGAGCTCGCTATCAGCCACACACGCCTTATCTCCTGATAAGAGGCGCGGGGGCACACCCGCACCCCGCTTCATCGCCACCTGACGCTGTCACCGCGTTCACACTCACTGATTCCTTTTTTTCTATCTAATGTTTGCTCACACCGCGTTTCGGGTCAGCGTCCTGTCCGGCCGAGCCATTTTTCGAGCATGTTTTGATAACTTTACGAGTCGCTAACACACTGCTGCGTTTTGGGTTTGTCACGGCACTGTCGTTCTTACTTTTGTATTTGCACTTTGGCGAACTGAAAATTCACATTTGGCATGATTTACACCGCCAGGCACGGTAGGTGTTGCGATATTTCCACGTCAGATACGGTACGCTTATTTCGGTTTTAGGAGACGGAATTTCCGAGTGTCTGTTAGTAGTTAGTAGTACTATTTGAAGTAGGACTAAGGAACTAGACAATTTTTTATTCCGTTAGCGTGTATTTTTATCATTTCGATTTCAATGTTTGTTGCAACAAAGATATAGGTTACGTCTGACAAAAAAATAGTTTTTTGTAACTACAGTGAGACCGTTGCGAAAGGATTAAAAATGCAAATTACGGGGGAACAATTGTTTTTGCAACTGAAAAAGAAAATATTTAGTGTAAAGCGCTTGCTAGTCTACTGTTTTTAATTCATTTGAGAAAGTGTACTCTCGGATAAAATATTCAGCTCAAATTGTACACTTCGAATTAAATCTGGCTGCAAGGAATACAATCGCTTCTTAATAATATGAAGTTTTAATTATTTGAAAAAAGAATGTTTAACATTAATATTTTTAATAGCTTTTCGGAAACGCATTGCTATGTTAAACAAACCGGAAGTAATATTGCACAAGGTTACTTCACTATGACTTCCTTCACTGAAGCAAGTGATACAACTAATTGCTGAAACGCACATAACTTTTTGAATATTAAAGGTCCGGAATCGAATTCAGAAAGTTCGGGTGTTCAACTTTCAAACCACTTAGTTATCAATGCTTAGCGACAACTAATAGTAATAATGTTAACGTAAAATAAGAACGATAATAAAGCGCGGTTCCCGAAGAGGGCAGTGTTCCAATTGCTAAGTAGTTTTGGTACGACGCCAACTATACGTGTGAATACGTATTTAGTATTATGGAATGTCGTAAGTCTATTATTTTAATCGAAATTGACTGATTTTACATGTTCTTATTTACCTTAATGCTTGATTCTCAGACCAAAAAATATAAAGACTCCGCTGAAACAAAAAAACGTAGTCGAAACAAAAAAAAACGCTAAAAACACTAACACACTCTTACAGAACTTACTCGTAGTGGTCCGGTAAACTAACCAATACACCATATGGATCGGCAAAGCTTTGTAAATATTATTCAGCTTAAATTAAAACTGACTAATGAGACTATCAGTGATTCCACGATGCCAATACTAAGCACGGAACCGTTGCGAATTACCGTACTGTATTACGGGCACATAAATTAAAGAGAGGGCGACTTTTTTTATCAAACACGCGATTCTTACGACACGAAAACCCACCCCTTCAGAATGCGTCGAATGTTCAACGAAAATGGGGTGGTTACGTAGGGAATTTTTCGTGAATATTCCTTTCCGATTGTACTGATATTGACGGTTTTAATAAAGGTTATTTTCGTATTACGACCGATGGCGCTAGTGTGCTACGGAATTTCACTTTGAAAATCGAACGCATGAAGAAATATTTTTCATAGGAGTTACCGAAATATTTTTAGTTGAAATACCGACTGGTGCAATAAGTTTTTTGTATCAGGTAGTTAAAGTTTCACGCATTAATTAAAATTGAATTATAATTTAAGTTAACAACAAGATGTCTAGTATCTATTTGATGACCAAGTTTGCTTACAGATAAGCAGAGCTAACATTAATACGATTTTATACTGAAATCTTTTCTCATGATTTCATTTTTGTAGGATGAAAAATTAATAGTTGAAGATATTACAAAGTTGGGGGTGAAATGTAAATATTTTTATTTTATTTCTTTGCAAACTCAGAAGAGGTAATAAAGAAAGAATGAAAGAACATTCAAACTACTTCTTTAAGTACTGCAGGTAAATCGATAGCTATTATTAGGGCAACGCGAAGACTTCTTGTTAGTAACAAGACGCTGTAATTCACTGTTGCAACGCTTTAGTAATATCTAGTTATAGACGAGATATCTGATTCCTAGGTATTCTAGGATTTCTAGGAAGCCTACAGGCGTTTTCTGAAAAGAATTCTAATAAATGTCAGTAGAAAAATAAAAAACCTGACTGCTAAAATTGACAATAATGTAGTATTACAGCATGATCATTATGTTAAAATCCATCAAACCGTGAAGCCATACATAATACGCTCTAAAAACATTACCCTTCTTCTGGCTGAGTTGGGTAATAAAAGAAGCATCTTTGATTTCTAAGTTTGTGTAAAGTAAATTTCATCACACCAAAATATTTTCTCTAACGAATTCAAACTTACCACAACACTATTCTAAAGCAACAAAGTTCAATTTACCATCGAAAACAGTCGATAGCCAGTATGAAATCCCGCGCTCGACACTTCCACGGTTCGTTTTTATTCGTTCAATTAACTAACTAACTCAGCTTCAAACTAATAGAGTTACGTATCGTTAATTTGAAGCAGACAATCGTATCAATGCGAGCAAGTTGGCAATCTTCAAGTTAGAGAGATCAGTGATCAGTAACTTTGTTCGATTACAGCGAGCTTGGAAGAGGTAACTTTTAACTAGCTTTGAGAAAAATTAATGTTGTCTTTACTAATGAAGCGCGTTCATTTCATAAGTTTTGTGTAGTATAATAATAATAATGTCATATTAGTTACAGAGTTAGACAATAAATCTTAGCCACACAAGACGATGACAAAGCACCGAAAGAAGACAATATTATAGCTGAAACTAACGATTGGAAATGCAGTCAACCGCCGCTTGAAAAGCGCACAATTAAAAGTGAGAAGTCATCAAATTCAAAGCTGAAGGGGCCACATGTTCTCGGCGAGTGAGAAAGGTTAGCGGCTAACCCACTGCTCCGATTATAGTCAAGTGACTCTGCAGCGTGAAGTCAAGTGGTTGAAGTATCCGCGTTCTTTATGAAGATGGCTTTGGATACTGGTGAAGATAGTATAGTTCGTTTTATTGTTTGACCTGGTCATGATAAGAAGGATGAAAATAATTGTCTTTGTGTGAAAGCAAATTCATATATTTTTGATCACAAAATTTCGCATGTTGAAGAAAGTAAAATTTTTAACCTCTTGTATGGAAATATAGGTAACTATGACATGGTAAATGGTCTTTGTTACCCATCGATTACACCTACTAGACCTAATAACCAACAAACAGCCCCTCCTATAGTCCTGCTCGAAGTTTATCTTGATATTCATGGATGGTAGGGAATGGTGACACTGTCAGATTGTTTGCTATTCTCATTACATAAAAAGGTAATGATCAACATACAGTATAATAAACTACACAAAATATCATTACTAATCCACTTCAACGTAACGAGATATCAAAAGCTACAATGTACATTTCACCAAACTCTAACAAATTAACTTTAGTCGAATAACTTCACCCTTTCATAAAACAAGTAAATCTATTTATAAGCATGGCGAAATTTAATAGACTCAACTTTGAATAGCCGATGCTGAGTGTTCTAAAACACAAT
The DNA here is from genome assembly GCA_001278395.1 of Lerema accius. NCBI lineage: Eukaryota > Metazoa > Arthropoda > Insecta > Lepidoptera > Hesperiidae > Lerema > Lerema accius. The sequence goes on along the minus strand of LGAG01001189.1, from coordinate 111,973 downwards.
ACAACGATTGAAACGATGAACTTCAGTTACAAAGCAGAGTAACTGATAATGTAGCAAAGGCGAAAGGCGAAAGTTGGACGAATGAAAATTAATGAAATTCCCGCACGAGGAGGCTAACAGCCAACAACGGGTAGTTTACACTAGGGATGTTATACAACTTTGTAATCGTAGCCGAAAATTTTGGGTATCCGAAACAGATTTATGGAGACATACTCGTATGAGCACATTAAGGATTAATCAAGTACTACAGAGTTTGTTTAGCTTCATGTTTTATGAATGGTGACTTACGATATTAAAATATCCCTATTTAATTTCTCATATTGAATAGGGGGCGATGGACACGATCCAAATTTTTTAAGATGTAGGTTAAGTAAGATCCTTAGAAGTAGATATACCTTCATATCAGTAAAGGTTACGGTACTGATAATGTAAAATAAAAATTAAATAGTGACAAGGGTTAGGGATTGTATTTATTTATCCATTGCAAAAGATAAATAAGGACGAGGAAAGGGGATCAAACATTTTTGTATGGAGCCTGGCTTAGTGTCCGGCCGCCATTTTGTTTTTTCTTCAAAATGGCGTCGTACGATAATTCCTATATATATTGATAGAGGACACTTATACATACAAAAAAGTATAAGGGTCAACATATCCTAAAATGTCACGTTACGGAGTTATTAAAAAAAAACGGACAGGTTTTTCCTAACCACAGTCATTGCTCTGATTGACAAATAATTTACGGTGACTAATGATTGCATGAAGATGATTGAGATTTATTTATGTACCTACTAGCTGACCCGGCAGACATCGTTCTGCAACATATTTTTAAATATGCTGCTCGCAACTTCACCCGCGGGCTTCAAAAATAGAGGAGGTTCTCAATTCGTCGAGATCATATTATTATGTTCCTTGGTTTAGATGTAATATTGATTGATTGTAAATAATTATTTGTCGATTGTAAATAATTATTTTCCATTATTATAATAAATATACCTACGTGTATTTTTTTATTTGTTAACAAGTTAAACCTTGACTAAAACTAGCCACGGCCAACTAAGTTGTGCGTAGAAGCTTTCAAGACGTTGTTTTTACAAGGTAATTAAAGTACTTACCATCGATCTTTTATTGCAAATAACTCTGTAACGAAACACTTTAGGATATGATGTACCTTATATTTTTTGGTTCGTATAAGTGTCCCCTATCAATATTTGTATAAGTTAACGTGCGACGCCATTTTGAAAATAAAAACAAAATGTCGGCCGGACACTAAGCCACAAAGGTTCAAACCCCTTTATACAAGTAACAACAATTTGTCTAATAATCATCATAACCATATCCGAAATTCCACATCACTAAGATCTCTTAAAAGTCCGTGCAGTATGTATTGTTTCGCAGGTGATATACCACCAACAAAACAGATTAATTTTCATCATACCATAATATTTATTTATCAATACATTCTTAGACATTTGAATCTAACCACCCAGCATTTTTATGAAATAGAATTTAAGAGTAGTTTAATTAATTAAGAAACAAATAAAAAGGACACGCAATTTTTTTTTAGACCAGAACATGTCATGTCCTTTAATTTAGAAAATAAATCGATACTTATACGGTCTCAGTTTTCCTCGTAAAGTTGTTGTCCTACATGTTAGTTCCCTAGATGGCGCTATGAATTAGTTCCTTTGTAATAGACTAGATGGCGCTGTACCTAATAATAACTGATCCTATCGATCTTAATCCAAACAATGAGATAATGGTCGGAGGGTTATCTAGAAATTATTGTAAGGAAACAAAGCCCTATATTAATTTATTAATTCGACCAAAAAGACAATTCTTCAACAAGTTCGAGCATTTCACAACTTTGCCTCTCAACTTTCAGGCAACTGACCCAATGCAACGCAAGAGTTTTAATAAACAAATAATTACTGCAGGCAAGTTTCTCAACTTAAGCCACTTGCTTTTTTAACTTACCGCTTTCAAAGGCAAAATTAAAATTTCGTTATGAAAAATGTTTTAATACCAGATACAAATTATATCTCGGTTTATCCTGCGTTTATTTTGCAGCTTGTATCTTTTACATTTTAACGAACTTTGTTTTAAGCAAGTCTGGTTTGTAATTAGAAATTCAGTCGTTTTTCCTTACGCAAAATGATCTATACTAATAATATAAAGCTGAAGACTTTGTTTGTTTGAACGCGCTAATCTCAGGAACTACTGGACCGATTTAAAAAAATCTTTTAGTGTAAGGTAGTCCATTTATCGAGAAAGGCTATAGGGTATATAACATCACGCTAATGTGAATAAGAGAGGAGTAGGAATAAAAAACATTGCGAAAACGGGAAAATTATCAAAAAATTATCGAAAACCGCCTACGCAAAGAGGGTAATGTTTTACGAGCATATTATGTATGTATGTATGTACGTCCATTCTTTAGCACGCTCTAAAGCCTAAATAGTTTGACTATATCAACTTAAGGGGTGTCATTGGATTCGTCTTTATTGATAGTAACATAGGCTACTTTGTTTCTAAAATACCTCCCCCATTTTCAGAAACTGAGATTTTTTTTTTCCGTTAATGATTACTAGTTAGAGAATTATTCATTTTTGAACTTATAGTTGGTTTATTCACAATTATTTTACACGTAAAGTGAAAGAAATGTTTCCCCCGATGGAATATATTACAGAACAAAACTAATGCAGGCTTCCGGTCCGCCTCGCCGCGGCTTCGGCGCAATTATTCACCAAATTAGGAAACAACCAACCTTATATGAACGCCGCGGAAATATAATTTCCTTTCCGCAATGTTACTTTCCGGTTTGCAACGCCCACATTTCGGGTGCCGGTTGCAGTGATTTTTATATTTATACATATGTATATAACCGAATATAACGTACGTTATGTGTTGAGATCTTTCGGTATATTATTATTTTTAATAATGATCCAGGTTGTATGAGTTTGAGATTTTAAATTTCAGTTAAAGCTCAGACCAAAAAACTTAGTGTTCAAAACAAAAAAGTGAGGTAATTTTTTTCTTTTTTTAGTCTGACGTATGTCGCTGAGCAAGTTCTGCCAATCAATGTGTTTTTCCCTACCATGCATTTTTGTTCCTAAGACTGTGTCTATGTATATTTTTTGGTCTGTGAGTTAAAGTTAAGATAATGAACAAGTGCGCAAAGCTAATTTTTTGTTTTAAATGTGAGTTCAAAATTTTATTTAAAATTATTTTATTTTCGACCAAAATTCACACAGTTATACAATGTTCATACATTCATATATGTGTGTTAATAGTATTCATATAGACACACAGAAAGCATAGACGTGAGACGGATAGCCCCCTTGATAAATAGTTGATGGTGACATTGTCATCTTCTAGCTTGGTATACTGCACGAGTCCATAATGTATCATTTCATTTATGGTCAAATTTTGACCACAAACTGGATTGATAAGTGGGATTAAAACGTGATATTATTATCTTAATTTACGTAAACACATCTACAACTACAGCCAATAAGACATCCGTAGAATCGTATAATTGCAATTTTATTTTTACGATTTAAAACTCAGACAATGTTACGGGTTCGTGACTTGATTCGAAAAGGATTGCCGATTAATTTTGTTTATCGAATCAAAGATCTCGTAATATTACGTGGGTTACGTACGGTATTTTTTTTTTAGTTCTGTAGTCAACTTTAACCCTTATGTCACCATGTCTGTTTGTCTTTCGATAAAATAATATTTTCTTCGATTATTTTGATATAAATCTGGATTCGTACAATCAAAGCCTTGTTAGTATTATGTTTACATAGATTACTTAATATTGAAAGATAATGTTAGACAGACAGACAGACAGTTGTCATTACAATTGACATCTGTCTATACCTATCTATCTATACGTCAGTCAAAATTATCAAACAAGTCTAGTTTATGGTTTTACGTGAGTTCTTCAAATTCCATCCGCAAAGCGAGTCCTTGAATATAAATAAAAGAAACCACTAACTGCTTAGTTTTTCAAGGCTATGTACACAGTGAAACAGTGCCGTAGGAGAAACTGCTTCGCTCGGTTTACACTTAATTAACTAATATTTACATTGGACGAGAGAAACAATTTGAACCGGCGCACCTGCCGGCTATTATATTGCGGCTTGGAAGACTGCCTTTTAATTGAAAACATACGATGCTGTAATTCACGCGTTCCCGTTGCGTTTTTAACCCCCGACGCAAAAAGATGTACATTATAAGTTTGACGTGTCTGTGGGTGTGTATGTCTGTGGCACCGTAGCTTTCGAACAGGTGAAGCAATTTCAATTTAGTTTTTTCCTTATTACGAGTGTTTTTAGATATATTTCATGAAAATCGGTTCCGTCGTTTAAAAGTTGTAGCAGCTGAGATTTGGGAAGAATAACCGAATGTCTGCAATTATAGAGTGGGATAGCAAAATAAAAAAGCGCACTGAAAGAGAATAATGATGAGAATAATAATTGTTAATAATTGTCCATTAATAAAACGATTAAGACCAAAGTAATAACAACGACTAACGGTCCCTTCTACTCGTAGGACTATTCCTACTCGATTGATGATTGATTAATGATTTCCATGGGAATTCTCATATCATAAAAAAAAGTAAATTGGTTAATGAAAATCAAGGCTTTTAGTTTTAATCACTACGAAGCTACTCAGTCGTAAAAGGACTGAACTGCTTCGAAAAAAGGCTAGTAGGACTGTATCACTTTATTGCTCAACTGTGCAACACATAAAATCATTTTCTGAGTTTAAATACGTGATTTATTTTAACGACAGTTGAAGTAGGAACAGCATCCCGTGTGTTTCCTTCATAACATTGCATTGTTTACACGATACAAGTTGGCCGGTGGCTATTGCGCAATGAGATGTTTTAAGTTTCTTTACTCGAATCTATTCCGAAGTTAGTTTTGGCTGTGAGCTCGTTTTGTTGCGATTTTATTCAATTAGGACTGCGCTACCTGTGAGTTAACAAGTTTTGAATACATTTGCTTCGGATTTCATTTGGGAAAATAAATATAATGTGGTTTGTTAAATTTTAATAAAGAATCACATACTTATTTTACTATTTACTGGAGGAATTGTTGTGGTCGAAATTTAACCACGACTCGTTATGTCAAACAATAAACCGTAAAACTCATAGCATTAATTTATTTATTTTATTTTCTGGACATACATTTTGCATTTTATTTTTAAAGATTTGACATGAAAAAATACTTATAACACCACATTTTAACCCTTCCACAACCAACTTTATTTTTTTAACTAAACCAAAAATAGTAACGTCAAATAATAAAACCAGAAAAATGCCTGTTAGTCTTCTAGTTAATACACTTTATAATAGACTCAGAATATGTCGATAACACACCGTCCTTATCTGAAAAAGGGCACTTGAATTTTGTCTATAGCGGAGTTCTTTGAGGGTTAAGAGTACCTACATTTTTCGGCACTCCCGCCTGATTGAGCCGAGTGTTGACTAACCAAGTTACTGAATTACTCGGCCGCTTAAAGTGCTATCGTTCTAAGCCCTTTTGATGCCTCTTCTTACTTCATTCGTAGATTATCTAATAATATAGCAGTAGGGACCTTAACTTGAAATGTTTTTTTAGGTCTGTAGATTGGCGGAACTTGTTTTTGATGGGGCGATTATGGGTTGAAATGTTCTTGGGGTGTTGAATTCGTTGAATTAAGATAGATTTGCAGAACTGTTAGAAGCTTTTATAGACAACGTCATAGCGGGTGGTCTTGGGTTTAATTAGGGTAAAAACAAGTTCAAATAATAAGTTTTTTTTATTACTTGTTAATAAGAAAATGAACTAAAAAGTTAAAAAGCTAAAAATTTCAAGTCAAACGGTTAACCGTTGAGGAGTTCAATCGTCTGGAGCCAATCCTGGTAGCAGTATCACATCATGCTTATTACAAACATGCATTGTCATCAGGACTGGACCAGAGTGTAAAATTTTAGCTCAATAGGACACCGGGAAGTGGGTCAAATTTAGCTTGCAAGATTTGATTACAAACACCGGGACAGGTGAAACTAAATAAAAGTTTGTAAAAAAGTCGGTATTAATTTTTAGAGTAAATATAACACAAAATACCTGCAAAAACGCGTTTTCTAGTCACAAGTTAAGCTAAGTTAAGACAAGTTAAACGTTGATCATACTTGCACAAAGATTAGTCAAGAAGCCAACCACAGAAGTGGCAATTGGAAATAGTCCCGACGTTAGCGACAAAATCTTATTAAAACTTGCCCGGTCGCTTGTTTAACTTTATTCCGTCCCAGGACTGTCCGTTTGGCGCTGTAAATTGTCCCGGGCTAGCTCTCTCAGGCCGTTTTTATTTTACTTCACCGAGATTTATGGTCAATAAAAGAAAGAATGTGAAGTCGTTTTGAATAAAGTCGGTTTGGGCGAAGTTAAAGACGAAAGCTTCAGGATGTACTGCAGGAGATTACCTATTATTTTAATACCTGAGGAGTGTAGGTAATAGACAATTCTGGATCTCTTTTTAGGGTTCCGTACCTAAAAGGTAAAAACCGGACCCTATTATTAAGCCTCCGTTGTCTGTCTGTCATCAGACTGTATCTCATAAGACGTGGTAGTTAGAAAGCTGAAAATTTCATAAATTGAGTATAACACTATAACAACAAATACTGAAAATAAAAAATATTAAGGGTGGTCGCCATACAATAAATGTAACATTAAACTCTTTTATAGATGATGATACGGAATTATTAGTGCGCGAGCCGACTCGCACTTGGCCGGTTTTTAAGAATAAAATCTACGCATATACGAGTTTTAAGTCTTGCATCATTAAATTTGACATGAGCGATAACTGTAGGAAGTTAATTTTGTTTGAAATTTGTATAAAAATGTATATTTTTAAATTATTCTATACTTACATTATTGCACTGCATTTGATAGACACATTCAGGTAACAGACGAATTCAGTGATACCTCGAAGTTTGAAATACGTTAAGTTGTTTAGGTTGTAGGGTGTAAAAAGTTAGGGACATACATACAAACGCTTAAAAATTCGTACGTTATTAAATTTACCTAAGTTCCCTATACATTGGTATAATACACAAAAGAAAATAACTGTTATGAACTTCTTAATATACCAATTTTCTGTTGTATAGATACGGTAGAAAATAAATGCTAAAAGTATGAAGCTTAACTCGAGTAGTTACCGGTCCCCGTAGTATTATGATACTAATACCATATTGCCTTACTCCTACAAAATAAGGAGTTTTGCAAACCTGGCAACTCTTTGCGAAACTCCCCGGGGGCCGAACTTATCAGCAGAATGAGGTTATATCCTTATTTGCTTCTGTGTTGCTAGTTTTGGTCTGTGAATTGTGAAATTGCTTTCTATGTATGGTTTCGCTGTGTAAGGTTTTTTTGATTAGCTCTTGGTAGGTTTTGTGTTTTATTTTTACCTGACTTTGCTAAGACGATAATGATTTTTGAGTTATGTATGTATATTTTTTGGTTCGTCCTCAACTTAAACGGTTTTGACAGACTTCAACAAGTATGGTGTTAGATTTTTTTTTATTCTTAGAGTGAAATACATTTTACCTCCCCCAATAATCGTAGAACGTTCGATTTTAAAAATCAACAAATATAAAGGTTTCCTTTCTTTGACAATGAAGTCTTACTTAAATCACAAGATGAAAATTGCCTTAATTATAAAGATATTTAACTTCCAAATAATATTCGAACCTCATTAAAACATAACCAATCTGTCTAAACGTTTAAGTTGGAATTGAGACGCGAAATCACTTTGCAAATTACTATGAAAACTTCGTAACAACACAATCAAAAGCTAGGTACACTCGCGGATATTTATTGAAGAGATGAATAGATCTAAAATTAAAATTGATGTCCCCCCGTTTATAAGTTGGTTTGCGAGTTTTGGATGAAAGTTTATCAATTTCGCTCCGTTCTCCCGAAGAGCTAAGGGCGTTGACCCGATTTTACAATATTACCTACTAAGTGTTGAACGCGACTTCGTTTCCAATATTGGAGTTCAACCCCTATTTTACCCCCTTAGGGGATGAGCTAGTTCACTGCTTTGTTTTGGAAAGGCAACGTCCAGTTGCACGATTGCTACTCATTTTATTCAGGCGTTAATGTTATTTATTTCATGTTTCTCTCAACATCATGACAATAATTAACTGTTCCACTGCTGGGTTCTGGTCTCCTCTCACAGTGTGAGGGGTACAGGACATAGTCCACCACGCTGGCCTAGTGCGAATTGGTAGAATTCACACACTTTTGAGAACTTTATAGGTAACTCTCAGGTGTGCAGGTTTCTTTACAATGTTTTCCTTTACAAGTGATTATAAAACGCTAACACACTCATACCCCCGCAGTAGGATTCCCTGTGTCGCGGGTGGCATGGGCAACACAAATAACACATCACTAACACCCATGACCCAAAACAAACATTTATCTGTCACATAAATATCTGCCCCGGCCGGGAATCGAACCCGGGACCCCTTGCTTCGCAGGCAGGGTCACCACCAACTAGGCTACGGGGTCGTCCACTTATTATCTTTATGCACGTAACTTTTTGAAAATTAGAGATACGTGCCGGGTTTGAACTCAGGAACTCCTGTTCAGAACCAACGTTGAAACCGCTAAGTAAATCACTGTCTTTGATAGAAATACAATTTTTAATATTCCTTTACAAAACATCCATCCTTTTTCAATTTTCGAATTCCGATGTAGTCATACCAAACTTATTATTGTACAACATATTGCTTTCTCGGTACATCTCTATCAATTTATCGGTTGGAAGGATCACGATCCAATTATGATATACATCGACCGTTGTATTGACATCCCGATACCGTTGCCCCGTCTCCCGCGAGTAATGTTGTGCGTGCAGAATATAATCTCTCAAATGATATTATTGGTAGAAGTAGATGGGTCAACAAAATCTTTATATTAATACGTGAAGGGGTCGAATTTCGGAACATTTATAAGTATTATACAAACACGTAGCAGTTTGAGATTTGGCATTCTATAGGTACTCTATACAACTAAATAAAATTGAAGTGTCTGTTTATTAAAATAACTGCTTTTTACTAATTCATACGTATAAATGGTAGACGTACCAAAAATTTTTTTTTAAATTTTGTCTGTCTATCTGTTTGATCCGGCTAATCTCTGAAACGGCTGGTCCGATTTTGACGGGACTTTCTCTGGCGGGTAGTTGATATAATAAGGAGAAACTTAGGCTACTTTTTTTTACTTTCATCTCGGCATAGGTTTCCCGAAGCGAAGCGAGGCGAGCTAGTACTTAATAAAGTCTATTATGGCGAGGGTTGAAAAAAGGTAAAAATGTATGTACTCGTATAGTGACAGTCCTGTTATTCACCCCCTAAGAAACCCTTTCTATTCCTTCTACACTATTTACCATCCCTCTAGGTTTTCTAAAACCAGGTTATGAAACTGATCTTCTTACCAATAAGTAAAATTTTAGTTGTAATATAATACCCATCATTTTCGTGGCAAAACTTTATCAATTTTAAGCGTGAAGGCCGCAACTGAAGCTCGACTCGATAACAGTATCAGCTATCCATTATTTTTTAACTTAAACACAAAACGCTTCTATTTATAACTAAGATTAAAATAAAGTTGAATTAGAGCTCGCATCAAGGTCCGGAATTTACAGATTTTGAATTTTCAGTCGGGGAAAGTAGGGTTGAAAGAGCCAAGGGTAAGTCTTTTTCTATTATGAAAATTTTCGCGATGGTACAATTCACCAGTGGATCTGTCTACCTCGCTTTCCCCTCAATAAAACTTGAGTCTTGCTCCGTGGTCGGAATTCGACCATATCTAGTTATGTCTAATTAGAACCGATAGGATCAGTATTATGGAGCGCCATCTATGCTATTAAAAAGGAACCTATTTGTAGCGCCATCTAGGGAACATATAGAACAACACAGTTACGACAAAAACTGAGGTAGTGTGAATCTCGATTAATTTTCTAAATCATAACACATTTTAGGGATAAAAATATTATTAGCCAAGTGAACTTTAACCATGTGAAATCTTAAGCTCGTACATGCTTGTATCACTGTTGAAAATGTACTTAATAACCAAATCAAGACCGATATGCTTACATATAAGTTCACAAAACGATCCGTCAAAGCTTAAAGTCGAGCTTTCGGTATACGAACTGTTTTATCAGAGCTTCTTATATAAAAATAACTCGAGTCCGGCAATGCCGAGTATGCTTTACTTTGACAAACCGTTTAAAAGCTCCCGCGTTCTAGATTCTTCAAATGATTCTAGTCCAAACGCTTTAACAATAAGGCCGGCCGCACATTGGCCTCGTTTTCGTACGAATTTTACTCGTGCGGACACGTATGAACAGGTACGAACGATCCCGATATTCCAAGTACTATGAAAGCGCGCACAATGGGTGCGAGTTAGTCGTACGTCTACGTACGTGTATTTCGGACATCCGAAAACAATCCGAACTTAAAATTATTATTAAAAACGTATACAGTGTGCGCACTTAATTCGTATTACCACGATCGTACGTTACTGCACGATGAAAATTCATGTCCAAAGTGCGACCGGCCTTAGTGATTCTGTAGTTTATACCTGTTTACTGTTGTTAAAGTTCTTATGGAGTTTCTAACTGCTTCAGTAGGAGGGTTTTTCAATGTATGTATGTATGTGTGAGTGAATGTGTGTATGTGTGAGTGTGTGTTTTTAACCAATTTCAAAAAAGAAAGAAGTTACCAATTCTACGTGTATAATATGTATGTTATATTATTAAAAATGCGAAATTTTTACACAGGATTATCTAGAAGGGCTTTCTAAACAAATATACAAATTTTCATAGACGAAAGTATGTATGTGGGTATGTTTGTTTGTTTGTCCAAGCGTAGCTCCAATTATCGGATTTGAACCATTCTTTTTTTGTTCGACTACACTTACTCCAAATTAATAGAACAGTATAAATTTTATCCAAATCGGTTCAGTAGTTTCTGAGATAAGGAGTAAAAAGTGACACTGCATAGCCTAATATTACGAGCTACAGGTAAAGTAATTTAAAATTAAAATATATGAGAGCTAAAATAATTTAGAATAAAACGATCCTAAAGTCTCGTTACACGATACCTAACATATTATCGGCTATACATATAAAACAGATACATTATACTTAAGCCTAAGTAAGCAAGTGTCGGCCGGGAGGAATAAAAGTAGGAAAAAAAAACTCCTAGTATTTTTTTAAAGAAACGGTTAATTTTAACAAGTTTTACTACAGTCCGACTTTGGTGTTTGGTTGGTTTGTATGTATTTATATGGATGTACACAACATGCATGAATATAAATAATTATGTATGTTGGTGTTTAGTTCGTAAAATCTTAAACTAAACAAGAATCTACATGATCGATTTACAAACCTATATCTACTAAGGTTATTTTAACTTGTGAATGTAATAAGGTATTTCAAAAATTTATAAAATGAACCGTCTCACAAGACTTAATTAAATTCTTTAAAAGAAAATTGAAACGTAAGCGTTATTAAAATTCCTTTAGTTATCCCGTCGTGGTATAAAGTTTTTTAATAATACACAAATACGGAAGGCATCCTTACTGTTAATATAAAACCGAAAAATTCTATTAAAATTTGAATTAGGAATAGATAATAATGCTAACGAATTGGATATACACATACATAGTTACATACGCTTGTCAAACATTAACCTTCTTTTGATGTAGTCGGGTAAATTTCCGATATTGTCCTTTTTACCAATTACCCGCAGGGGTACCTAAATCAACTATAAAATCTTGAAAAATTTGGTTACGTAATACTTGAAATATGTGCAAATCAAGATAAACTTTTTTCGTAAATTAATCGGATACTAACACAGAAGGCTGACAGAGAAAGATCGTAAAACAGATTCCTAGAGATTAGTAAAAAAGAGTTTTTCCGGTCCAATGAATGGAATTTTAATTAAAGAACCTTTAATTACGGTAAGAGATGCGCAGTCTCAGCCCTTTTTCAATGAATAGCTGCTTTTTATGACTCCTATGGAGTCGGATTTGGTATTACATTTTGTGTGTGTGAAAATTAAAGGGTCGTGTGTAGTGTAATGTAATGTAATCTACTATCAAAAGTATAACACAACCTATATAGACTTAAGACTTAAATGATCCATAATGATTTTAACCATCTTAGTTACTAAGTTTTATTTTAACGAGGTAATGATTTTTTTTATTTATCTTTTATTTTATCCATCTTGTAAATTCTGACGTCCGGAGCTATTAGTTCCTAAGACGAAATTAATTATTTTAATTTAAATTCGCACTTACTTTACTACTTACATCATTCCATAAACAAATTTAAAAAGAATTATTCACGTATAAAAAGATACTTGCAAAATATTTATTTTTACTTACAAATTGCGCACCCGGGAAAATAACTCGGTATTATGTTAACGATTCTTTCTTACAAAAGATTCCGACTAGAGAGTGTTGAATAGAAGTGTTATAGTAATAATAGATGATAAGTTTATTGAAAACTAGCTGTGATAGACGCTGTTGTTACAAGTGTTTTATGTTTTACAAAAGAACCGGTAAATAAAACAGGGCCTTTGATAGTAAAAGAATAAATAGCGCTAAACGGAATAGTAGAAAATGAACTAGACCTATGGGTGGTGACAATTTCGTATTTTAAACTTGATTTCAAACTTACAAATCAAGATGTTTTATTGTTGAGCATATTAGCTGAACAGGTTGGTTTAAAAGGGATGGTAGGAAGCCTTTTAACTATGTTTTTTAAGTTGATTACAAAGTAGGTACTAAGCCCTCAGATAAACAAAAGTTTATGTTACAAGTAGTTTTATTTCAATAAAATATTTCTATTTATATTTACATCGTAAAATAATCTCAAAATTGCCAGGGGCTGATTTTTCATTGTTTTTGCCTTTTATATTAATTCTTTGATCCTTTAGCTATCCAGTGGTAGGTATAACTTAATTTTTGATGTAAACGATAGATTCGAAACTTAAACGCCAAACTGTATCCCATGATTTTGTTATCATTAGGTTTTTCGGATTGGCCCAGTATGGTAGTAAATTGAAAGACATTCACATTAAAAGATTGCTTAGTGAGATAATACAAAAAAGAAGACATAGTTGTAACATAGTTTCCCTAACCAGATGTTTATTTAACGGTCAAAGCCCCCTAGCGTCGAATACAGGAACGAAAAATAAATGAAAACAACTTGTTTTCCTCACAGTTCACATTATGTAGATTCGTCCCTAAGAATTACTTTTTTCAGCAATAAACGAACTGAGACATCGTATAAAAATCTTCGCCTGGAGGAATAGAGAAGTAGTAATTCGTTGGACCAAGTCATAACAAAGTAGCTGGCGTTTCTTTACTTTACAATGAAACATTGGACTTAGAATCATTGGACACATCTATAAGGACACTTATAGACGTCGTCTTATAGAATAATGATGCCAAATCAAATGTGTATTTCTTAGACTTGAGCTAAGACTATTATCACACCAAAATGATTTGAAATCATTCAACCATTAAAATGTAATTGCGCAATAACATTGAGGTCTGCCGTTTGCCGTGTCCCATCAAATGGCAAAAATTAAAATGTTAATCTGATAATTGAACAAGAAAGAGAAAAACGTCAACAAAAAAAAATACCGAAATAATGGTAAAAATACCGAAATGAAGGTAAACTATGGAGTACCAGACGCAAATATCAGGTCTGAAAACGCACCATTCGCTGATAACTTAAACCACAAGCGTAGTGTCGACCAAAGGGCGGGACAGTGATAATGGTTATGGGTAAAGTTCACCGTTTTAACAGCCCTATTCTGTAGCAACTTCCTTTAGGGCTGCCGTTGGGATGTTTACTTGCTATGTCCAGATATTGTATGTAGTATCCGGTTGGATATATTGAAAATTTTCAGCTTCCCTATGGCTAAAGTTGTAGTAAAAGAAATTTCTATCACTGTTCATTGTTATAGCTGTGGTATTTTACTTTCTGTGTTCTTCAGGAGATATTTAACATCATAGGCCTTGAGTTACATCAAACATACATGTAAACGTCTTTCTCGCTCTTTAGTCCGAACTTATTATTCTGATTCCAATTTATTCCAAATTATCTCTTGCTGGTAGGTTAGAACTGAGGTTTCTTATATTGGAGTATCAAATAAGACCTTTCCTCTTTCCAAAGTGAGCTTCAAAAATAATAATGGATCTTATTACTTCGCGCTTTTATTGGTAGTGACTAAGTACGTAATTAGTTAAAATTTTTTTGGTAGCCAACATCAAATAATCCAGAATCCATGTAAGATACATCCTTGAAAAATTTCCTAATTTAAATGACGAATCATTTGTCAGCAAAAGCTGACAACTCCAACCTGTGCCAATTTTATTCTTTTCAAATTTTCTGACAGTCATTCCGGCTACCGCGGCCAGAGAGTTCGGTTTACATAAAGTATCCCCAATTTTTCCATACAAATCACACTCAAAAATTGCGCTGTGTAACGTTCCTCCAACATTAATCATACCGGAAAGTGGGAAGCCCAGAAATCTTATGGAAATTTTTATTTTTTAATCAAAGCCGATGCCTTTTTTATGTTAATTCTGGACAACGACAATGGGGTAAGGGAAGATTTATAAATTTATTATTGCCAAATCCCTGGCTAGTTGTGGTGCATCTTGAACAACTAAAGAAGCTATGGCATCGACTTCTACTTGTCTGACCATGTTGGCTTCTGTATTACTCAATTCCGATGATACATTACATTTTAGGAGAGTATTTACCTGCATAGCTACCTACTTCATTTCATAGTCGACCTTCAAATGTCCAAGTCTCAGTTCTAATTGGGAATACCTCTATAACACATAAAGCTACTGATAATGGACTATTTGTAACTTACCATTAAGTGGATCTTTAATTTCTTCATCGGTTACTATTCCTTCTCCTTCTTTAAAAATAGCCTTTTGGTCTTCAATGTTATGCTCAAGTTTCAATTCGGTAATGAACCCATGGCACATTTGTTGTTACTGATGTCTTTAATCCATGATAACTTATCACCAAGATAATCATTATGTCCTACATCAGCTATTATACTTCTCTTCTGCTTAAAAGATAGCCTTTTTGTTTTGCTTCATTTTATCCAGTACTAAATCAAGAATACCTATCTTATCCGATACAGTTCGACAGACAATTCGTATTAGAATTTGAGCAGCTTTTTTATTTCTATCAACCCTACAGCAATTGCGACTGTGCGACAATTTGTCCGAAACGACTGTTGGCAAGTTAGTGAGATTGGCTGTTATTGCCGGCGCGTCGATTGCGAGTTTCGCTCCTAGCGCGTCACTTTCACGAAGTTTTCAGTAAATCTCGCCAAAGTACGTCGTTGTAGTTAACAAGTTGATTTGCGCTTCGGAACGGTGAAAATTTTGCATGTTATGTTGAAATTTTCTAAGTTAACATCTACTTGTGTGTTGCCAAGGACTATGTGCTTTATCGAAGTAAAATGTTATTAATTTTAACAGGCACTTTATTACTTGTTGACATTGAAGTTATAAAGTTTTCGTTTGATTATTATGTACCTAGTATCTTACAAAATTATGTAATAGTTACTTAGAAGTAACGTCCACAATGGAGACGAGTCCAATTACACTTCTTAATAATAAACATTAAGTTAAAATCTGTCAAGCCATGTGTACTGTAGAGTGTTCCAAAAACATTTGACAAATACGCTCAAAAAATACCCCTCTAACGCATTTGGGTAACAAAAAACTAACCAATATAGTAACAGAGGTTAAAGAAAATGAAAAATAACCAAAATAAGCTAGTATTACTAAATAAAGTAATGGATCAAAGCAACCATAACACAACCTCGATATTGTTGTTAAATCTCAGAACCCATACCGTGAAAGTGCTTTGGCATTAACATCTTTATCAGCAACATGATTTTGGTAATAACAAATTTTAATACTTGTAATTTGCGTTTACAATTTCCGCACTAGGAATTTAATTGCTTCCCCAACATTTAAGGCGAAGGCGAGTGTAAAGATGAATAATTTCCAAAAGTGTTTTCGAATTTTACCTCATAAGGTATTTTTTGTAGACATTGAAGTTTTCCAGGAACTTGAAGTTTGTATTTTGGAATTTCAGTTTTTGAGTTTTGATTTGTTTTTTGTTTATTAGACGAATTATAATAATCATAATATCTACCTTTTTTATCACTAATATCATGGCACAAATACATATAATTTGATACACATCTCTACTTATCTTTAATATCTTTTCATTTTCTTAAGTTACTTTTTAACTGTCTACTGTCTTTTTATGTTTTATCAAAAGTATTAATAGATACTGCGATTGGATTTTTTCTACGCTAATAAATATTTTTTTATAAAATGAGCACATTTACCAGATGATGAAATAGTAATATTGCTAATTAATAAAAACCCTAAAAATCTACACGAACCATTCTCAAATCACCGACTTACCATTCCCACAATATACACATTAAACTATTTAATTATACCCTCGCTATATTTTACGGGTAAAGTAAACTCGACAACGCATACATAACGCCCATTTAAACAGTTAACGGTAAACTAGCTCGTTAGTAGAGTTACGCGGCGGTAAAAATAAATCCCTACAATAAAATGGTCCCGTATAAATTAAACGGGCCGTTGGAGCGGTCGCGATGCAAAAATGGGAAGGCCGAGTGATTTACACAATGTGCGGTTACCTTTTAGTTCTTCATCTATATATTAATGAAGGGTTTGACTTTTGGTACTGTTTTGAGAGTAATGAATGCTAGTATTAGTTTGAGATTTGGCATCGTTAAAGTGTACATGGATATGAAGTACACAAAGCAAAATTTTGATTAAAATACGTGTCACAATTTGTTAGAGAGACAGTCCCGTTGATATTGGATGTTGACATTGAAATTTTCCTGCCGGGTATATCGATATATATTCTTGGTTACAATTACAACTTCTTTATACTTGGTTACAGTACCAAATTAGTACATTTATAATGGTTTTTGACAAGGGATGGAGTTATTCATGAAAAATGTCCAGCTATTACGACTGCAATTGTCGCGCAGGAGTCGAATGAAGTTATTGAAGTTATAGAAGAAAAGTGTACAGTAGGTGATTCTGTCAGTAGTACAGTGTTCAGTGAAAACAAACCTTAAAATCCCTCAAAAACTAAGACCATATTTCTTCGACGCGTAACTACATATTTTATCGAAACAGACAAACTTTCTTTTCGCACAACACTAAACAAAGGTACGAAACGAATTGCGCTTTTGTTGCGTGGTTCCCGTGATTTAAACACTGTACCGTTGCCGGTATCTTAACGACTAAAGTGTTTTGTTAAGATAAATTATTGCCCCTGGTGAGATATCACCTTAAATGTGTCGCGGGATATTTAAGGGGCCTATTCTGTGACCCCTTATCTATTGTATACTGCGACGTGAGGTGATGCATTGATATTGTAGTAAGTTTGGTGTTAATATCAAAGTGCGATCTAAATAGACGTTCATGGAGGTGATACCAGAGGCATACGTTTCTAAAATAGTCGCTAAATATTTCAAAAGTAAACGTGACACATTCATTGTAACGGGTGACATTGTGTTTGCAAAAATGTTGTTTTTGCTCGCGCAGAAACATTAGTCAAATACAATATTAAAACAAAAAATTATCGATGACAATCACTAGTTAATTTACTTTGCGAAGAGTCTAAGTTTGACCTGTCTCTTTGATCTGGCTAATCTTTAAAACAGCTAGTCCCATTTTGACGGGACTTTCACTGGCGGGTAGCTGATTTAATAAGGAGTGACTTAGGTTACTATTTTTACTTTCGTTTCGGCATAGGTTCCCCGAAGCGAAGCGAAGGCTGGTCCACTAGCCCTTAATAAATATAAACGGATGCATGCTATCAAAACATTCCCATTTCCATTTTCATTGCCAATAGATACAAAATAATACCCGGTATCGTTATAATAAGTTGAACAAATAATTACCAGCCAATTTGTCGGGACTGCGGCAACGTTATCCCGAAGACAAACAGACCGATCGAGATCCTTGCTAATAAAATATTAATTCTTTGTTCATCTGACGATTGTTTTCGTTATTGCCGGTGTAATCTTCGACGGAATTTGGGGAGGCGGGAGTAAGAGGTAGAATTATTATAATTAAACACG
>LGAG01001189.1:53565-77955 GCA_001278395.1 Lerema accius | reverse complement strand
CGCATAAAGCCTATTACGCACTGTATAGAAAGCATTTATTTATCTTTTTTGTATTGGTTTTAACTGTACTTGCGACGTTTTTGTTCTGTGCTTGTAAGCTTGATTGTTAAACTTGTTTTTTACTCCTAACACAAAATAGGTTTTAATAAGTTTAATTTGCTTCCTTGTCTGTGTATTGGTCATTCGATTCTAAGAAAATGAACCGATTTTTATGCGTTTTAAATCAATTGTGATGACAAGTTTAGCTGATATTTTATGTTTGGTGGGTATGGAAACAGTCCTACCATTGCATGGGCTTATGTTTGAAGCGGAGAGTTAGAGCATGTAGCGTAGAAGCTTAGATCTACATACGAACTGATAATGTTTTGATAGTGCGATTCATATTTTCTCGTCTTAACAACATTAAACATGATCATATTTTTGTTCCAATCACAGACCAAAAAATATAGATGCAGTCTTCGGAACAAAAAAGCGTAGTAGGAAAAAACATCATTAACAACAAATGATAACGCTTGCCAGTACATTGCTCGGCAGACCGTGATCGGAGACATACGTCGAATCGTAAAATATAAGAAAAAAATTGACCTCACTTTTTTGTTCTGAACGAGTCTATTATATTTTTTGGTCTGAGATTCCAATTTAAACCTACACTCGACGCTCATTTGCAAGTTTTCAATAAAAACAATACCAGCACTAATAACACGTAATTTCCTAACGTCACAGATTACTTCGCGTGTGTATAAAGTTTTAATGCGTCGATCAAACTGCAGATTAATTTACCGGGCGTCAAGCGCACGCCAGTCGGTAATTGTTCACGCGAACCGCTTTAAACCTGTTTAAACCTGTTTTAAACCGGTTATAAGCAGCTAAGTCGGACGAAATCAGCTTTGGAAACACAGGTTATAATGCCGTGGTTAATATGAAGTGTGTTTTATTGGGTGCATGGGATTTTTGCTTACTTCTACATTATTGTCTTTTAAACTAACAGCGCCAAAATAATAATAATGTTTTTGAGTATATTATGTATGTATATTCACTTCTCTAGTACGCTTAGTAGAGCGGTTGTGGAAACTGATTGACAGATTAAATAGGATGTCATTGGATTGGAAAAATGACGCAGGCTATAACTTTGAAAGCTATGAGTTCATTTATAAATTTTATATTGGCTGTGACAAAAACATAATCTGTTCCTCATCATTAACAATCGATGATATTGAATATTATTACAAGAAAAAAATTACATGTTAAGTGCATCTAAATGCCATCTTAATCAGCCGTAAAAGAAGTCCCTTTTTTAACAAGCACGGCATACTAAGCAAATAGGACATGTTATTAAATTATTAAAATAACTTATTCATCGTAAGTCTGCACAAAACATGCATCGGCTTAATGATGTAAGAAACATGAGTGCCTCAACTCCACTCTCGACAATGTGCTCCCTTATTACGTTAGGGATGTGAAAGAGGTCGATAAGTTAATTGTTTGTATCGATAAAATTTTGTGCACTTAAATTCGGACTATTTTTTTTTCCATTTTACAAGCTAACAGCTCACTGAATTATAATGAAAATTTAACGTTTTAAGTTCGGTTCATAAAAAAATTTAATATTATTTACCTGAACCTATTGTTTATTTAGATAGTCTATACTTATTAATTATAAAAAAAAATATAAAATTTTTGACAATCACGGTATGTGACATTACATTAAATTGGATATGGCGCCCAGTAGAAGGCGTCATTTTTTTGTATATTATTTGTTTCTTATTCATACAGGATAGGAAAGTCATACATCGATACTGTTGATGTTGAAAAACTTTTCCTTTACCATTATTTTAGCGAGCATGAATCTTCAGGAGTCAGTTTATATTATTAAATTCATATTCCCTCTTTCTCATTCCTATAGGATTGCTAACTCAAAGATCGATAGTATCGATATCGTATCCCCTCCCTATAACTTTTGGTACTATACTCGCTCCGTAGCGGCCCTCCCTTCCTCGGTAATGATACAACCAGCGCTTGTAGATGAAATTTCGCGGTCGCCAGGGGTTCTTAGTAACCGGGCCGCTTTCAAATTGTACCCAAAAAAATATACGAGACAAGTTTTCACTAATTGATTTAAATATATTATATAGCACCTAGTTTGTGGTCCAAATTCGACCGTTATGTCCAATAATAGATTCGAACAATAGACTATTTCGGTATACGACTGGAAGATTTTATTGTCAACTTCAACTGTCTATGAAGAGATATCCAAAGTCGAAATCTTCACAATTATTCAATAAACAAACTCTAAAATTTATATTAGTAGGATCTATTTGGAGAAAAAAGGCTATATTCGGTTTTTAAAGTTTTTGCACGTCCCTAAATAATGTACCTACTATAACAGAAAACTAACGTTAATTAATTAACAAATAATAAAATTCATTCATGAATGAACTACATGAATAAATTAGTACGGATTTTTTTTTATACAATTTGAATTGATAAATTCAAACATTCAATCATTCGCGAATATTCACGGGCCCTATCTATAATATCCCTTTATTAAAGGTATTATTAGTGATCCTAATTACTAAATGGGCAAGTCGTCAACTGTACATGTCATAACATCTTCATTACAGCAAATCTCCCTTCATATAGGCAATCAATCTTATTACTATTAGTGGTTTTGTAATCAAATTGATTCCTGTACCAGACGCGGCGCTAGTGTCTATGCGAGACGATATCACATTGATTAGGCAGTTTATAGAAGAGGAATGTATAGAAATGTCACATTATATTTTAAACTAGTGGACCCGCCCTCGCTTCGCTTCGGGATTAGTCTACGATAGTTAAATAGCTAATTGATTTCTGTCCTAATTTTTATACGTAATAAGAAGTTTAAAGTCTTCATTCATTCATTTACAAATTAGGCGTTCATTATCAGTCCTTATAAGACTATAATGTATAGTAATTCTTTATGAACAAGGATGCTGTATTTATAAAATTACGATCTTAATTGCAAGTTGAAGAATTTTTGGGTTTTACAAAATTAATGGAGAATATTTAAGTAGTATTTTTTTTAATATTTAATATAGAAGACTGTTACTATAGACTAAAAATAGTTCAGGCAATCTATTTAATTAAAATTGAGTTCAACACTAGATGACGATTTTATCATCAATCAATGTAATCAACACGCACATAATTATGCATAGATATGTCATTAGAAAGAGTACGTGCGAACCAGAAATGTAATTAAATTGATTACACTCTCGACCATTCCAATCGTGCCCCTCATGTAGGGGTCGCACGTCTAACCATGTTAACGAATCTCTGTGATTACTCTGAACCCTAAGGGGAATAATTTGCGCTGGACCCCTACGGAACCTTACGCTCCCAGTTACGAGTTATTGGGGAAGGGAGTACTAGAGAATTATTAATAAGTAGACAGGGTCATCGTAAATGTCACTGTAAGTAATGGTAGGTGTACTTAACTAACCATAAAAACTGTTGCTTTAGTAACTATGGTGATAAATAAGGTTGTAGTCTTAGATGATCCACTCAGAGGCCATAACTCATTATGAATTTGATATTACTAGTTGGAAGAAGTCAATGTCAACATCAACAGAACTGTACACAATTACTCCATCTTTCATCATCATCATCACAACCCATACCGTCCCACTGCTGGGCTCAGGTCTCCTCTAAACCTCACCTTCAAATGATAAGGCTATCATTGCTTTTTTTATCTCTACATAGTATACGCTCAATCTTAACATAATATACAATGAAGTTGCTTTCCGATCTCTATTAACTTAAATCTTCTAAAGTACCTAATCGATTTTAATGCGGTTTCATTTATAAATAGAGTTATTTAAAAGGATTGTTTACAATACGTATAGTGTAAGAATATTTGGAATTTTAAAGCTGGCCTCTAAGAAGCCAATGATAAGAAGTATTTGAATGTGTCTATGCGTTGATAGGTCTATGGCAGTCACGGGCATAATCGTCCGCTTGCGGTGACAATGCGCTCCCTCATTTTGCGGGAGACAGTGTAATATAATAAGTCTGTTGGTTTTTCATTTGCGATACGACGACGCAATTTGTTCGTATCGAAATCTACTATCGAGTTTCAGTTGTAATGATTTAGGAAAGGTTGATTTATTTTAATAACCGGTTAAAATTATTAAATAATGGTAACAGGTAGAATATGCTAGACGTATCTCTGACGCGTTACCGTGCAAAACAAAAGAGTTATGTTACTGAAATTTATTGGTAGAAAAACGTAAAATTGGCAATTTTATGTCGTCTATTAAGCGAAGAAATTGTAAAGTATTTAGATTCTTACATTCACACACAATGTGTAACTGAGACAATCTAAGTGCGTAATTATCCAAATTGTGAAAATATTTCTTTTGTCCACACTTTTTTTTTAATTGTTTTTATCTTGTATAGTTAATTACTTATTGGTTTAGTTATTCTTCCATACCTCCCGATTCACCATTATAGAATTACTTCGAATTCAAACAAATCACCTGTAACAAAAGAGAAATAAAAGTTAATATCACAACACAATTAAAAACAATACAATAAGACCGGTCAGGCGTTGTTTTGTCATTAATTTTGTCTCACAGTTTCATTGATACCTTAGTTTTCTTCATGACGTATTTCCGACCTTGAATTTTCTTATAATCTTTAATAAATCATCAACATATAGGACAGCTTTTTCTATGACAGCGTTTCAATATCTTTAATAGTTTGTCTGGTTCCGTTATGCATCTCAAAAGAAAACAACAGCTTTGTGTATAGCTAGCTTTATTATTTACTGCCATAATTAATAAAGCTCAAGTTATACGTCTAGATTCTAGACTCTAGACCTTAGTAGTTTGAATTACCTAGGTGTTTGTAGGTTTAGTAGCTGTTTAAAACTAGACCTACTACACGATAAGCCTACATGGTTTTACACAAGGGAGGCATAATAACGCTTAGGGATGTGACGTGTGATTCGGATAGAACAGATATTGGTTGCAAAAGAGAGATACGTAGTATAAAGAGTCTGGAAATCAATCTAGATTTTCAAATGAAAATCAACAGTAGTCTTAAATCTAAAACGATATTAAACTAAGTAAAATCTTGCACGTTCAGTCCTGTTACAAATATTGTTTAGTAAATAAAGAAGTTGTTTTTTTACTTCATAATTTTTAGTTAAGAGTAAAAGCATTGGAATCTCAATTTTGGACTTAAGATGGCGATATATTCAAAGAATACATTATTAAGCTTAACAATCAAGGTTTTGTATTTTTTTAACATCAAGCTATTTATCAAGTTATACATAACTTGTTTTCAAGAAAACCTACTTAAAAATTTCAAAGCTTTATTAGCCATTTTAAATACCAACTGACTGTACTAAAAATGCCTAAGATTAGAAAATTCGATTTAATCGCATCTAAGCCAAAGAGTCGGATTTATGAATCGGATATTCCGACTGGGAACCAGAGACGAAACTCCGTAACATCACTAGTAACGTTCACATGAGATCCCCTATCCCCAACGCACGTAGAATAGCTGCCAAAGGGTCCCTATGGGTAGCCATTTCACACAACTCGGAATCTATCTTGGATGTCTAGTATACTTTGAAGATTTCCCTCAAAAATAACGTATGGTATCTATAGTTTGTGACACAGTCAGGGAACCGTTAGGGCCGTTTCAGACTAGCGTATTTTTCTACGCATATACCGTCGTTTCAGCATACGCGCTTACACGCGTGCTATGATACGCCCTTCAAAGAACCGGACGCGTGTAAACTGTATCTCTCTAAATATCTCGGCGTGTTTTCTCGAACCGGTAATGTCGTACTGTCAGTATCAACATTGATACGAGCTTAGAAGCGCGTCAACGCTCGTATAAGTTGCGCGTGTGTCAAAAGGCGCGCCTATACGTGCCTATATGCGCTTCCAAAGACGAGCTTATACGCACGTAAAAAACGCTAGTCTATACCGCCTTAATAGTCAATGGAAATTTTTTTTTTATTCATTACTATAACAAATTTCTTGAGAGTAGCTTTATTAGGTACAATGAGGCTCCCAATTTTTTTGTATGACAACTACGAAAAAAATCTCACGAAATAATATTTAATTATTAAAAACTGTTTTAATAAACAAAAGTTCAAGATTGCTATTGGATAAAAATAAATAGGTAATAATCTACATAATTAATGAAATGAAAAATTAAAGAATGAAAAAAGTTCGTTTTTAAAATATCAAATTTGAATAGTTTGTTGGAGTAAGTCCTCGGCCTCCTCAGCGGTGAGGAGTGACCAGTGTTATGTAGTCGGCGATTAATAAGTTGGGAATCAAGTCGCGATTAAAAAAAAAATAGAAGTTTGTTTTATACATTATATTCAATTCATTGGATCGTTATTTACTTTCACAATTCCATCCTGTATCATACTTAACGTTAAAATTATACACATTTGTTTATGTTTACTCAATTCAATTTGAGTAAACAAAACACTAACCCCCCCAAAACATCCAAGCATTATAAATCTCTGCGAGCTATACCACAAGTCACCAAACATCCGTTGTTTTGCCATCATTAAGTCGGCAGTGGAGATTAATGAATAATTAATGATAAGTCGCCATGCTGATTCGAAATGCGGTTAAATTTGTATTTGATTGTTTATTCGCCTTCCGTTTCCAGCGTACAATAAACATAAACAAGTGACGTATAAACAAGTGACGTATAAACAAATGACGTATAAACAAATGACGTATAAACAAGTGACGTTTGATACAAACTTTTGTTATTCTGTTCATGTACTGTTTACTGGATTTGTCTTTGATTATGTTATTTAAGGCACAAATTGAAAAATGAGTTTTGGATGTTGAAAAGACGTATTGTGCGAACTCACATTAATAACCCCTAAGACTCTATCATCATCATCATCATCCCACTGCTGGGCTCGGGTCTCCTCTCACAGTGTGAGGGGTACAGGCCATAGTCCACCACGCTGGCCAAGTGCGGATTGGTAGACTTCACACACCTTTGAGAACTTTATGGATAACTCTCAGGTGAGCAGATCTCCTTACAATGTTTTCCTTCACAGAAGCTAATGATAGTTAATTTGTATTACGAACTTTACATTTTGAAAATAAAAGGTACCGTGGTTTGAACTCAAAAGAACTCCCGTTCGGCAAATCGACGTTCAAACCACTATGCTATCACTGCTTAGTCTAGTGGTACTATTTATTAAACTACTACATTATTTAACTAAACTACTTATAACTTAGTACTTTGGTTAGTGGTTATGGTTATTACATACAACAAGCAACTCATAACAAGTTTTATTCGACCGCGAAAAACGCGAACCCATTCCGCAAACGGTACTATAAAATCATAATGGTGGTCATATTTGTTACACTTTTGTATTTTGTGTTGTTCGTTGTATTGTTTGGGCACTACGATTCGCGAACTTCAGTGATTATTCCGATGGCAATGGATGTTATTTAATTTTATGTGCGGCTTGTTGTAAATAAAGTATGTTTGCGGTGTATTTTTGCAGTTTTTATTCTCTGTGTTGGTATCACTGCATCGGAGCCGCGAATTTGATCCAGTGAACTGAATAACCTTTTATATGATTTAATTTGAGCATTGGTGTTGGGAAATATGTTTTGAATATTAATATTTTTTCATTGCTATTTTTTGTTATTGCGAGAGTTAGCAAAGATGTTTGGATTTTTGTTTCTTCTAAAGGTTTTATGAACAGCATAAAGACGAAGGCATGCGGAGTATACGGAGGAAAAAATAAAAGGGTAAGTAATAAAATAATCTTTATAATACGAGTTATTCATTCGTTAGCTTTATTCACAATTACACTAGTAACGCCATCTATGAGCGGCCCAAAGAACTATATACAAATTTATTGATATTGATCAACTTTTAAACCTTCACTCTTTGCCAATACTCTTTGCTCATTCAATTAGATACCAAGTTTGCATTTTGTACTTGGTTGATACAATAGAGAATTTTCATTGCCAAATTATAAGGGTTCTGTACGTAAATGCTAAAAACGGGACCCTATTAATAAGCCTCCGCTGTCTGTCAGTCAGCAGGCTATATCTTATAAACCGTTATAGTTAGAAAGCTGAAGTTTTCACAAATTATGTAGTTCCATTGCCGCTATAACAAGAAACACTAAAAAGAAACATAAGGGGGGTGCGCATACAATAAACGTGTGTTATCAACAAAGATAGAACTCTTGTTCGAAAGTACGACTCACACTTGGCCGGTTTTTCATTTCCCGAAAACTATGCTTGCAATAAAGGCGGACGTTCACTGCCACTCATAATTTTCTATCGGGGAGCACGTTGACAACGAAAATAATACAAAAAGCACTCCATTCTGCATCATCCTTTGTAAAAAGAAAGGGACGAATGTTGCAAGACAAAGAATGTGTGTTATGTCTCTCTTGTTATTTTCAATTTTACCATGTATGGTATTTTTGTTCCTGATATGCTTTTTTACACTTTACTGAAAGACTGGTCAGATTTTGTACTGCTATATATTTTGTCTCTTATGTTTTAATTGATCCCTTAGATTTCTACATTAGTTAATCGGAACCTTTAATTTTCGTATACCTTTAGAGAATTCCCATCACATTGGACAAGTTTTGCGGCGTTTCAATATTTGTAATAATTTAAGCTGGTTCTTTGAATTATTTTGACATTACCATAGTCTTACTGGGTCTAACTGTGGTTTTAAACCATAACGCGACTATGTCCTAGACTAGAGCATTATTATAGTAGCGTTCCACCCTCCTAATGTTAGAATTTTTAAATCCTATTAATTCTACTAATATCATAAACGTCAAAGTTTGTAAAGATGTCGGATGTTTGTTAGTCCTTCACGCTCTAACCGTCGAAAGGATTAAGCTGAAACTTGGCACACAATTAGTTCGCACCCAGAAATAGGACATATGATAGATTTTATCCCGATTATAGGTTTCTTTAGAACTAATCCAATTTATCAACCCAATACTTTTTGCAGCCAAAGCCGCGGGCGTCGTCTACAAAAAAATGCCACTATTTTTTTTTTTACAAACATAGTTCATTTTATCAATAACAACGAAGTGGAGATTATCCAGTCAAATATTCCTGGAACGTATAAAATGTAAAGCTGCAATTCAATGAAATGCTTTTATCATATAACAAAGCATTACGGACATGTAAACAATTGGATATGGTTTACAAAAGGTATATTTGACACCCTTTGATGTATTTAATTCACAATGACGATTTTAAAAACCAGATTAAAATATTATGTCCACCTGTTTTGACAAACATTTTATCTGTCACATAAATTTTACTGTCCGCAAAAAGGAAACGAAGTCGGGACCTTTCACACCTACCTACGCATAGTAAATAACTAAGTTTTTATCATGGTAGTTTAACAATAATTTTACGTAATACATAACGTGTTGAAAATTAAGCCATAAGCACAATTCTGGAGCAGTACCTAATAGCTACATGGGATCATGAAAATTTTATTCACGCATCAAATGGGTCGTCCATAAAAAAACAGCGCGAATTATTACAACCAATTTATAACCTCGTACTTGATTGCGAACTGTCGTTAAACTTAAAGACACTGCTTCGGGGTATTCTTGTTTTGGCAAATCTGTATTTTATTATCGTATATTTCTGTCTTACGTATTAAACTCTTAGCGGAGTAGTAAAATAAGTTTTTACGGAGCCCCAAAAGTTGCGACATAATTTGGAGGGAACAACTTTGAAACGCGCTGATGCTAAGCCAAGTGTACACTGCAGGATTAAGTGTGTCGAAAATTTCATTATGCTTACGCTTAAGTTCATTAATTTTTTAGCTGACTTAAGTTGTAACTGGAAAGAAAGTTTAGAATTTTTAAAGTAATTTTTTTTAGTCAAAAATGCAAAATTGACCAGGGAAAAATAGAATAAAGTCGGTGGCATATATCGCAAGACAGTTAGTCTTGCATAAGGCATAAGTGGCAAGACTGTGTGGGCAAAATTAAGTGGCTTATGGTGTCGTAATGGAGTGTCATAAATATCATAAATGAATGCCTTAATTATCAGTTCATAACTTAGTGGCATATATGGCATAATGTGGCTTAATTATCAGTTCATAATTTAATAAGATTAGTGGCATAATTGATATAATCGCGTAAATGACAAAACAACGTGGCATAGGAGTCACATTCAGTCGCATCAATTTCATAATTCATTGACACCATTGACATAAGCGGCATAATTGGGATAAGTGGCATAACTAAGATAAATAAGTATATGTAAAGCATAGTTAAACACTCGCGTTACTTCACAGTTCGTCCACTTAGCAGTGGATATAAAGTATGGCCTCAGCCTAAGAAATGCGGAGGGGCAAGAAACCACTGAATCAATAGATCATCATAAATTCCGGAAAGGGAACCCCTCTCCGACCACCGCAGTTATCCACGTGAAAAAGTATAAGTAATGGCTCAACTTGGAAAGGAAACGGCTTTTTAATAACGTATAAAGCTTTATTGCGATTCGCGCTTGACCGGAATATATTTTATTTTTATTCTGGAAATAAATTTTGGAGGGCGAAGTTTGGAAGCGCTCGTAGCAAGGTTTGCGTCGATCTAAGCGATTGACGAAGTTAAGCAATTGTGGGCGCGGTCGGAAAGTGGATGGGTGACTGTTATGAGAATCGGTGGACATAATTACATACATATATAGACGTAAATGACAGTCGTTGAAAGATGAAATCTGTCTAGCAGTCAAGCTCTACGCTTGCGAAAGAAGTGGACATACATACATACATACGATCCCTTTTTCTGGCGCAATCAGGAAAAAAGTGCACTCTTAAAAGACTTAACTATAAAACCATACATTATTGCTATGCGCACACTCTCGCTAATATTCCTAACAAGTAATAAATATTACATCGAAAAGCGGGCTCTTAAAATTTCATTAAAATTATAAAGCTATTAAATTTTCCAGAGAAAATCATTTTCCGAGGTGCCTTCAATGTGATCCTGTAAGGCTGTTTGAATTAGTATGGTAAATAAATTACAAATATTGGTACGAGAGTCGATAAATTATTATGCAGAAAGTAAGGCGGTACAGCCCTAGAATCCAGTATCGATAAATAAAGTCTCATTAATGGCAGCCCTTATTTTCTGCTCGAGAACTTCACTTACTAGGGTTGTACTTATTTTTTTGCTTAAAGTTATTTTCGTCTGTATGATAATAAATTAAATATGGAATAATGGAATCATTTATAAAGGGGTAGGTGTAAAAAAAATTATTAGGGTTGTCAGTTGTGTAAAAACATTTATTATTTTTTTGTGATAAATTTTATACATGGAGACAAGAATGTAGGTTAACTAAATTTAGGGTTGTCACTTAATTATTATTCAGTGCTTAATCTTATTATTATTTTTTATTATCAGTTATATCTGATTCATAAAAATGGCATCTTAAGTTAAGAGTATACCTAATAAATAGAAAATAATGTTCAAATAGAAAAAGTTCAGTAAAATTTTTTTTAGTCCCATTGAGTTTTTATTAATCGTTTATGTATGTTGACGGTGACAATATACTTTTAAAACTGAGAATGTTGAAGAAAAAATATAAATATTATCTATGTACCTGGCTTCCTCATTTATAAGTATTGACAATTTCAGAGTATCTCGTAAAATAATACATTATTCACGAAGACGTTTTTCTCTGCCTTTCTTCAAAGTTTAATTTCCCGCGGGAATGCTAAGCCTGTTCTGTAAAAAGTGCAAAAGTTCTTACAAGTTTTTACAAGTCGTTGGGTATTTGCAGATAAATACAAGATTTATATGGGTAGAAGTTCATTTTATGTGTTTTCTTACTTTCCTTTTTTGTTTTATTTTTATACTCTTTAGGGGAAAACTCAAGAGCATCTACTAAAAAAAACATAATTATCATTCGTCATGTTAACTATAAGCTCTCTTAACGGACGTCATATTTTACAATAATAACATTATAAAAAAAGACAGTTGAAAACTTAGAATTTTTGGTTTTTAAAGTAAAAATTAAAATTGTAAAATTTACGGCATCATAGTGGTAACCCTACACGATCGCCGCACGTGGCTTTGAGGATCTCTTAATGATTTAATGAGACTTAGCAAGAGTGTGCGTCACCTTGAGCGGATTGCGCAAAGCTGGTTTATACAGCCATGCTATTTATAGATCTTTATATATATAACCTTAGCGCGCATGTGTTAAACAGCAGGATTGATTTTTAAAAACGTTTTGTGGTGTATTTAAGAGGCATTGTTTGTGGTTTAGGACCAATATGAGATCTAGAATGGGTTGGTGTTGTCGATATATTTCAAGGGACCAGTCAGAACTCACACTATAGAGTGATGGAAACGCTGCTACGGCAAAAGTTGTCCAATATGATGAGTAATTACTAAAGATAAATACAATTTTTAAGGCGAGGGAAACAGATGTGGAAAGTAAGGGACCAACTAAATTATAAACGCACAAAATACATCGCAGAGGATCTTCTGGTCAATTTTCTAGTATAATTATAATATTACCTACTCTTAATACATATTGTTACTTTGTTAATATAGCACAACGATTACTATTTAAGACTGCCTTTCAAAAAGTTAAGTTCAATTTCCTATCAATCAGTGATTTAATTGACGTGGCACCAAACCATTAAATTAACGCAATTTTTATACGTCTCATTTTAATTCATCGCTAACTTGAGTATCATAAACACAATAAAAGGGACAGACATTTAAAAGCAACCAAACTACAGGACCAAAATGCGACGAGCCGAGATCAATGCAATATTTACTTCAACGAATCCTTAAGATTTTCCGCTAACTTGTTAGAGAATAATTAGATTCACCGCCTCTGGTGTTCGTTATTATCACTTCTTATTTAGTGTTTTAAGTGAAATTTTTACTTTATTTCACGATCTCTTCCCCGGAAAGTGGAAAACCTTGTTGGCTATGAATTAGAACATCACGCCCCACGCCTGTCGTAGGCTAGAATTATGAGTTATAGGTTATAAATCCTCGAGTACGTGATGGCTTTGCAAATTCACTTGTTGGCTGCTTTAATGGGTGCAACGTTAGGGAATGAAACTTTATTTGAAGTTGGTTTTCAAGAACTTTTCAAAAGTCTATCTACGCTATTTCACCAACCTGTACTCATTTAACGTCTTGTTGTTTAAAATAAAATCAAAAACAAACAGTTAATTATACATAATAATAAACAATTGATCCCTCAGGAGTTAGAAACTGTGACAGTATATTTTTTTAATGATGCTGGACTGCAAGAAATAGAACTAAATGGAAGGTTGCCCTATTTATAAGGCAGAGAGAACGAAGAAAAGAAGATAGAGGACAGAGTAGAGAATGGAGGTGACAGTATAGAGTAAAAAGGACAGAGAAGAACGAAACAAAGTAGATAGTATACCGGAAATAGGACAGGAAAGAGCGTAGAGGATGCAGTAAGGAGGGAAGTGGATAGAGGAGATTGTATAGGCGAGAGAAGAGACAGGTGATAGTAGAAAAAGTACAGAAGAACGTCCCTTACGTAGGTGACAGGAAAGATAAGAGGACAGACGAGATAGAACAGGTGAAAGGATAGATGAGAAAGCAAATAGGAGAGCATGTTTGTCTGTGTATAAGTGAGTTAGAATTACAAGTTAAAAGGGTTCTCAGTTTAGTAAATTTAGCTAACCAAGTTTTCCTCGAAAATTCGATTAGCAATATAAATGCGGCAACTGAAAGCTAATTTATCATGAGGTCCTAACTTTTGAATACTTTGAAATATTTTGTGCGGTCCTTTGCTAAAATAGCAAGTAATACCAACTTGGTAAATGTTCGAAGAATTTGCCTAATCGTTGAATATTTCAAGATTAAAATCGCTTAGAAATAGTTGTGCTGTTAACGACTTATAATAACAAATAATAGTTAAGTATCTAAAAGATGACAACAATCAAATGGCTTCAATCTGTTAGTCCTACTATTATTATAAATGTGAAGGTTTGTAAAGATGTTTGGATATTTGTTATTCCTTCACGCTCTAACCGTTGAACGGATTAAGCTGAAACTTGGCGAACAGTTAGTTTGTATACAGTAATAGGTCAAAGGATAGATTTTATCCCGAATGTAGGTTCCTTTGGGATGATACCAATATTATTTTAACTACCTTTTCGCAGGCGAAGTCGCGGGCGTCGTTTACTAGATCATCTCGTACCTAGGCCTGGAACTCTCATTACTAAACCTGTTACGTTACTCCGTTGTAGACTGGTTAAAGGATTATTACCGTAACCTATTCTCAAAAATATTTACATCAGAGCATCACACATTGCTTTAAGAATTTGAACTGAAGGACTTTTTCATTTTATTATTAGCGCCACAGGACTTTTTAATTAATAGTGCCACAAACCAAATCTGTACTTATATCAATACGTGTAGGGCTTAATTTGGAATGTTTTATGTATATTACCATGCATTTGACACTACTACATGTCACTGATCCACATTAAAATTAGATGGAAGGATCCGTTGACAGATAGATTACGTTGACACGGACGTCTTGCAGCCGATATTGAATCAGTCAATAATCTATTCTTTGACATAATGAGATATGGTCCAATTTGACCATAAACCATGTACGCAAGCACAAACAATTCATCATAATATTGTCATACTACAACGAACAACTACAGCAATTCTGTGGCTGTAGTGCCAAACTAAGAACTGCAATAAAGCGCAAGGCAAGACCGAACTTTACACTATAACATACAAAGTAACTATAGCTCGGATCACACAAGAGTAAGTGCTGACTTTGCGCTAGGTGGAAATAAACTTCGGCACGCGCTAGTGAGTAATTTTGTTGACTGTACTCAAAAACTTATTTATACCAGCGATAAATTTGAAAATTTACAGCCTAACTACTGAAAAAAACATGGTATTAAAAGTATGTAAGGGTGCGTACAGATTATGTAACATGCTGTATAACTTTTGTTATATAACACGTCCACATTATCTAACATTGTCGTATCACAATGAAACATATAACAAGACCGTACACACTAAAATAACATTGTAATATAACAATGTTAAATAACAAGGCAATACGTGTAAAATATAAAAGTTAAAACAAAAAAAAAGTTATATAACAATGTTGTAAAAAATAATAACATGCTATATAACTTGTTTTTGTAACACATGTCGTCCAAATTTATAAAACATGTTATTTAACTATGTTTTATAACATGTTTTGATATAAAATATAGTCTGTACGCACCTTAAGGCAAACAAAATAATCAGCAACAGCTACTTAATAATGATTTGTCTTAATTAATCCCTTTAACTTGACACCCAAGATGGCATTTACAATTTTTTATACTTCGACTTTATACCTTATAGCTTTAGCACTACATTGAACTAAACATAACTTCACCTTGCCTAAAACTAGCGGGCGAATATGCTTCCAAAGATATTACTTACTACATATCTTACTTAAAAAACCTTGATAAGTAATTTAAAAGTTTTGAAGGAACAAATCAACATTAATAAAAACATGCCGGCGAAATTAATTATGCATTCCGTAATCAAATAAAAAATTGTAGTGATGTCAAAGTTATTCAATTTCTACGTAGCAATCACAAAGCCGGAATCAAGTAGGTCCCTATAAATCAATCTACAGATTATTTTCCCTACGCAAATATCTATAAACATATTTGATTTACTAATTAAGCCCTTATAAGCTCAGCTCAATAATTCCAAGCGAAAAAATAATAGTTAATTACACCATAAATGAAGACGGTCTCACCCAAATTGCTGTCTGGAAATTTTAATAACAACTCACCAGATGGTGCTAGGGGACAAGATTAAATACCTACTTTATTAAATGAGCCATCTCTCCTTATGAGTTGGGGTCACAGGAGGGCGAATTATTAGATGAGAACTTCAGTTGGTTGTTGACTCATTGTTCTCAAAGTTTGCTTATAAATTACTACGTAATTCGAGCGACTTTAGCTGTATATTGTGTACTTGAATCTAGTTTGTAGACCCTTGAAAACACTTTAATATTTTAACATCAATCCGCTGTTCGTGTCTTGTTAAAGAATTTAAATGGAATTGAAGACGATGGGTGGTTATAAGTAACAATGTAGTGTATAAAAATCTTCTATGGATGCCATAATCATGAACTATGAAACCTGTAGTTTGAATAAGCAGTTTCCGCATGTCATGTTACATTATTAAATTCTCTTCGTATAGGACTTTTGCTAAGACGGCGTTTGAATAACAATACCATCTAGAGCGTCTAATTGTGATCCCGAGCCATACTTGATTTTTAATAAACACACCTCAAAATGCCTATTATAATCGGTCAAGCCGTTTAGGTACATTTCAGTGACAAACACATTATGTAGGTACATTAGGATTTTAAACGTATAATTTTGATTTATAATTATAAAGTTTCAGACTTTCGATACGTGACCTGTAAGTTCTAAATTTTGAATACGAGTATGAGTTAAGGACTTGAAGGGAAGACTATATACCCTTTTTCGTTACCATCGAACCTAACTCGCAGCCTACCGCAGCGACACGACATATCGTGTTTGATAAATACGGTCATAAGTCTTACTTTCCCTCGCACAGAAATCTTGAGTGCCGTGAACACCTCCCGAACTCTGGAATGCGATGTGTTAGCGTCGCCTGATTTATACGTTAAAACGACAGGTGTTTTAAGATTTATTAGTCAGGTTTGATATTTGAATGTTTGTGAGAAATGAATGCTTTTAAACATTCAGCTCTAAAGGGGATATTTAAATCAAATCAAACCAGATGTTGTATGACACGATAGGAGTCAGTGATTTGGTAGGTGGGTATTGTTTTTAAGCGTATGTATGTATGTCAATTTCAACATAACGGGTGACGTTGGATTAGTCTTAATTTCTTGAGTGACAAAGCTATTTTTAAAATTCTTTCCCCTAATTTTCAGCTGTCGGCTTTTTGGTTTTCTTGTGATTAATACTAGTTATTATTTGCTACTAGAATTCTGGAACAGATGTTATTATGCACATACATAATTATTATTATTATTATACCTGTTATTTTTTTAAATTATATACTTCTATTAATAATATAAAGCTGATAAGTTTGTTTGTTTGAACGCGCTAATCTCAGAAACTTTTGAACCGATTTGAAAAATTCTTTAAGTGCAAGATAGTCCGTTTGGCGTGGAATGCTATACGTTATATAACATCACGCAAAGTAAATAGGAAAGGAGCAGCAATAAAAAATATTCCGACAACGCCAAAATTACGCGGGCGGAGCCGCGGGCGATTGCTAGTAGTTTATAAGTTTCCATTTGTCCGTTTAAGAAACTATAATACATAGTAGATTTCTACGGAACCAAAAAAATTCGCTATCGGATTCTGTTGTACCCTCGTTAGGCATTTGAATGCGGTGTATTAGTGGCGAGAAATTTATGGGCGAGAAACGACAGGTGCTTTCAGATTTATTGCCTAGCGTTCAACGTAGTTGAGGTTATAAACCACGGAGGGAACTTGAGACATGCTGAATATATTATAAGCAACTACTCGTACATCTACGAGGACGACCAACTTATTATTGTGTTAGGGACGGTAATTCGTAAGTATTTTGGAGGTTGGAGAAATGTGCTGCTTATTTTGAAGGAAGGAAAATAAAATAAGTAGGTAGGTACCTTATAGTCGATGATGAATTTCAAACTGATATACATAATAAAAACGATTATCCGAACAGGTCTTGAACGAAAATAAACACTCGAACAAGATTTAAATTGTTCTTGTAAATACCATCTTGCAAAGGTAAATGTTCATAGGAAGTTGTCTTTCGTAAGCGAAATAGTAATAAAATATGATGCCCGGTTGCTTGCGTCAAGTTGCGTCGATCTTAAATGATCTGCGAAGTTAAGTTGCAAGCATGGTTCGGTAAAAAACGCGTGAATTTCGACAATAGAGTGTCTTCTAGTTGTAACAATTTTTCTTAAATAAAACATTATCGAAGACAATATTTTTTGTAGGTGACAAACGACCAAATAGTGCCACCTTCCTCTGTCACCTATGAACATCGTCCTGATAGTAAATATTCGCAGTCCAGTCAGTAATTGTCATTATTTGTCCCATTCTAAGTCGGTCAAAAGATGCGTTGCTACCTCTAAGAGCAGATGGTCGTATTTGTTCGATTTTTTTTTGTATAAATCATTAAAGGGGACTAAAACCTGTAAGCTTCTCAATTACGCCCGCACTCAACGTCTCATAACTCACGAAACATGTTAAAAAGATAAGTTGCGCTCAGGGAATATAAACCGGATCAACTTTTTATTTAGGGATCCGCGGATTCTACAAGCCTTACTTTTTATAGCCTGGACTAACCTTAACTAAAACAAGAGTATATCCTGATGTCTGTACTAAGCTGTTATCTATCACGTTACAAGTTTTATTAATGGACACAGCACAGAGTCGTCAGATGGAAGGCCGCCTTGATAAACAGTTCCCGTTGATAAACTTTTGACGACCGGTAGTCTAGTTGGTAGTGACCCTGCCTACGAAGCGAGGCGTCCCGGGTTCGATTCCCGGCCGGGGCAGATATTTATGTGACAGATAAATGTTTGTTCTCAGGTCATGTGTGTTAGTGATGTGTTATTTGTGTTGTTCATGCCACCCGAAACACAGAGAATCCTACTGTGGGGTATGAGTGTGTTAGCGTTTATTATTATTTATTTATTACCATTCACATCTTCCAGCCTTATATTACATGAGCCTTTAATGTACTATTTGACATATCGAATTATGGTCAAATCTCGAGCAAAGATCAGGTCATCTTGCTTACATAATCACTTAATTCGTTCACGTAATCTGTGCTTACACCACCGAGCTTACTAAAGTTAACATTTTTCATACAACTCTGGTTCTAGGCTAGAAATAAACAGGCACGGTTGAGAGCCAAGTTTGCGTTTAGTGCAACAAAGTTTTTAAGCTCATAAAACAAAAGATTCCTCCCGACACAAACGGTGCATTTTTAAACAATAAATCTCGCAAACTAAGCGTTAGTGTGTTGACGATGCAACTAGGTTTAGCTTGTTGTGTCATGTCGTGCCTCATTAGGGTAGAGTGTTTCTTATGTGTGGAAAAATATGTAGTGTCACTCGTTTAGTTTTATTTTACTCTGCATAATAACTTTTATCATGGTAACTGACTTCCTTCTCTGGTAGATATTTAGAAGTAACTATTCGACCCGACCTCACTTCGCTTTGAGAAACCTATGCCGAGATGATAGTTAAAAAAGTAGCCTAAGTTACTCCTTATTACATCAGCTACCCGCCAGTGAAAGTCCCGTCAAAATCGGGCCAGCCGTTCCGAAGATTAGCCGGAACAGACAGAACGAAAACGAAAGGGACAAAATTTAAAATATTTTGGTATCTGTACTCTGTATACATATTTGAGTCAATTTTATTTGTATAGATTTTTGCGGTAACTTCTACCTCTCCAAGTCTTCAACATAAACAGTAAAAGCGGCGATATTAAACGACCAGCCGGCACAATAAATGGCAAACAAACACATTTACATCAGTTCGCATAATGTCCCACATTAGAGCCCATTGCCTTGTACAAGATAATATAGGAGATAGGCGAAAATGGCTGTCTGTTTTTGTTGACTTGTTTTCTTGTCCCGTTTGCTTAGACTCTTGAGAATTTCATTTATAGGTCATTCAGTATGACGAAGGGGGAGTGGGGAGTTAGTTTGTATAATATTTATGATTACTTGTTATACTTGGGTTAATAGAAAAGTTAATAATTTTAATTAAAGGACCCGTTCTGTATTCCTAATTGAAATGGATATGAGGAGGTAATCTCAAAAAAAAAATAGGCAATTTTTATATTTGTATTATATTTTTTAGTTCTTTTTAGCAACTAAATAAAACTTAAGTACCTAATAAGTGAAAAGGAATCGTTTTTTTTATACACCGAAGTGACCGATAATGCAACATAATGCTACGTTCACATCAAATCTGTGACAAGCAACACAAAGTCTTAGCGGCCTTAAAATTGTTTCAAAGCTTGACACTTCCCGCACGTGGAAATCGCATGAAAACCAACAGCAGGCGGCTTGCAACAATCGTACCTACCGTTATTTTTGTACAAGCAGACCGTTAGTTTTGCGCACGCCGACCGTTATTTTTGTGCACGCCGACCGTTATTTTGTGCAAGCCAGTTTTACTTGTCGTATTGCGGAAATTTTATCCGGGTGAGAGGTTTCATGCATATTTTAGTGGCTGCACTAAACATAGCGAGCGTAGATCGGGTGTTTTTATAGTGGAAGTTCTCTAGCCAAATATTAAAACCACAGTAGAGAATACGAGCTTCCACGAGAACTCTTTGAATTTTATATTTTCTTTATAATTAACCTAGAATTTATGAAAAGATTTAATTTGTCTAACGACGTATTTTCAATCCCTGCCCTATTTCATTTTAAAAAGCGCTTAAGTACGCGCAATTGAATTATTTTACTTACTAAAACACTTAACGTAATTGTTTTTAAGAATTTAGTGCCAAATAGTTAGTAATTGTTAGGTGACAAAATAGAAAAAAAAATCGATCTAATCATTTCCGATTAGTTCATCAAACATACATACAAACAATATTTATTATACCATCTCCGTTCTGTAGGTTATAAATAGAGTTTCATTTTTAAAGATAACTTACAAACCATTGTAACAAACAAAACTCTTTGTTGAATTTTACACCTACAATCCGGCCGAAACGACCCATTTTTCCGACAAACAGACCACAAATAAACAGATAAAATGTATCGTTCTAATTTGGCCTCGCCGTAAACGCTGAAGGGTTATAGGCCAAAGATTTTTATTGGCCCCTTCGTACCTGTAACAAGAAAACGGCATCGTTAAACGAAGAAAGTGACTTAATACATACATACATACGTAAAAAGTTAAAATCGCATTATTGCTTAGCTAATTTCTCATTATGAACATGTAAACTAATTCATAAGTTTTTTTTACCTGACTGCGTCCGGAGGAGTGTAATGTTTTTGCGTATGTATATGTACGTGTGTATGTACATGGTTTTGGTATGCTCTACAGTCTAAATGGCGTGTCAGATTTCAACATAATAATGTCCTATTATGAAGTATCATGGTTTTCACTGTGGTGGTGGTCATCAAGTGACGTTTGCTATATATATTTTTTATTACTGTTTTACTCTTCCAATAAACAGTCAGATTTTTTTGTTTTTCTATTTATGGCTACTAGTTATCATTTTACCTACATAATACAATACACAATGTATATCGAATAATGGTTATTGTAATGTTAAACCTAATAGTGTCTACTCAAAATAGATTTTTCTAAAAGGCAAGTATATATAAACAAGTTTACAATCCAGGATATAATTAAAACCCAACGAATAGTATTATATAGTACTAGAAGATAGCTGCATTTCTGAGCTTCGTTTTCAAGCTACGTTTTCCATTCGTCTCTCCTTTACAGCTTTCAGAATCATTAAACGTTACCTGAAATAGCCATGTTTACGATGTTTTGAGTAAAATAACACAGTGTAATTATTATGTTATAGCTCTACTTCATCTAACTTATAATCTGACGTCTTAAGTGGAAACTTATCATGAGTTTGGTATATAAAAATCTAGAGGGTGAGAAAGCTTTTAGCTTTAAGCTAGCCATTTGCACCGTAATATTTTAGTGTAGTCAATAAAGTTTAAATGAATACAATTTAGCCACACACTTTCATATGGCTGCTATTAAGAAATGTTTTTTAAATAATAATGTAGTCTATGTCACTGTTTGATAACGCAGTAATCTACTAAAGAAATAAAAAAAATATATTTTTTTAATCTGATAGGTAATTTTTTAAATTATCTAAAATACGAGTACAATCACTTACAAAAACATTTTAGTAGAAATGTGCAATGTGAATATTATTATTTAAATTTAATAACTCACAAAATGTTGAATAGATTACTACATTTTTCTGAGAACCGTTTTATTTATAACACACGATAAAACACAATAATTTACTGCATGATAAAATAACGCTTAAGTACAAATTATAGTAGGTAATTAACCAGTTCGTTCAGTAGGAAATGGCAACACACATTCGAATCTCATTAAAGTTTATTACATCGTTTTGTTGCCTGGGAAGTACGAGGTTTGCATCGAATTAAACAATTCGAAATTTACAGATTTTCACTTGTCTTAGGCTTCGGTTCCACTAGAATAATAGTTAGCGAGGTAACAGTTCTAGCATAAAATATTTCAGATGTAGTAAACTTCTACGTATATCCGATGTAGTATGTGTATGTATGTGTATGTATGTGTATGTATGGTGCATGAAAACTATGACCTTAATCTAAGTAGGCCGTTACTTATAACTGATCAAATGCGGATTAGCCGGGGGATTAATGGCCAATTAAAGTGTCGGAAAATTTTCTGCCAACCAACGATCTCCGATAGAACTTAATTGTTATCTAACGATAACAGCTGAGATCGATGCGACAGCTTAATGTGTCCTCCGAGGCATGGAAACGTTAAAGAAATGTTTGCCAGTCGTGGTCACCCATCCACTTTCCGACCGCGCCTGCAGTTGCTTAACTTCATTGATCATGTAGGATCGACGCAAGTTGTTGTACTAAAAGCGCTATTCAATTTCATTTGTACCTTGCTATCATTTATTTGTTGTCCATACTCACGACACATGCAATTCAAATTTAAAGCTATACGCGTGTAGGATTTTAAGGCGTTAGAAAGTATCTATCTTAGTGGAGCTAAAGCCTTAATCTGCCGGCAATTAAACAAATCCACAATCGTGATTCGCTAGGCACTCGCTCACCTACGGTCGTAATTAAACCGCCAAATTCGCGAGCGGAGTCGACGCTCTAATACAA
Source organism: Lerema accius (assembly GCA_001278395.1). Taxonomy (NCBI): domain Eukaryota; kingdom Metazoa; phylum Arthropoda; class Insecta; order Lepidoptera; family Hesperiidae; genus Lerema; species Lerema accius. The sequence goes on along the minus strand of LGAG01001189.1, from coordinate 54,986 downwards.
TAAAGCCGGTATAAACCGGTTTAGACCGGTTTAATATCAGGAAGGGGGATAGCTCAACTTTTCGCCCGGCGCATTACAACTTACAACCGGCCGGATTAGCGAGGATGTGTACTCAGCTTAATACTAGTTTCTTTGTTTGTGTTTTGTGTGTACTCACAAAGTTTATAGTGACGATGGCTCGTGAAATTGAGATGGGCGGGAGTGTGTTACGAACTTTATGCTTGCGGTACTGTTAGCTAGCGTGTACTTTCCTTAAGAATCTATATGTTAATACGTGAAGGGTTCATCTTATATATATTTTATGAACAATTTAAACACGTACGAATTTGCGAATCCACATAAAGGTTAGAAGATAAGGTGATATTTTTTATAAATAATTATATTTAATTTAGAAAATAAACCAACACTTACACTACAACAGAATGTTATTGTTACAGTTAAAACCCGTTCTTAGATAAAACGCGTTTTTCCTAGTTAAAACTAGTTTTTACTAAATGCCTTTGTGAAAACTAGAATTAACTGATACTCAGAATTAATATCAGTTAAAACTAGTTCTTACTAGACAAAACGCTTTTTACCGAAGCGAGTCGGTTAAAACTGTTCCGACCGAGATAACAGTTCATCGTACCTTATTCTGATATATGGTTAGGTTAGGTTTGTTAGGTCTCTGGTTTAACCCAAGAAGAAGGATCCCCGCGAAAGCAGGGTTCCGGCGACATGTGTGACATAGTCAATAAATATTTTTAAAACTATATCTTGTTTTCAATTCCAAATTATCGTATCTAGTGCTAATTTTAACTAAAGCTCGAAGTTAGAACTAGTTTTATTTAAAAATCAAATATATCACTGGTAAATTCTAGTTTTGACTAGGTATTTCTAGTTTTCACAAAGGCATTTAGTAAAAACTAGTTTTAACTAGGAAAAACGCGTTTTATCTAAGAACGGGTTTTAACTGAAACATTATTATAATGGTTTTACAAGAAAAAGTCTAGCTCCCAGTAGGAATACGGTTAATATTTTCGCAATAGTTTAGCGAAGACTCAAGTAATAGTTGCAACTACTCGGATAAACTACATTATAAAGATACCAATCATAATATTAATGAATGTGAAATAATCTTAAACAAAGCTCTACGACTAAGGAAGACGAAGGCTTTTTAAAAATAAATTGTTGTTGTGGCAAAAAATAACAAATGAAATCTAAGAAGTCACTTCTCACTTTCTAGAACACTACAAAATCTAAGAAGTGTCATTTGAATTTATATTTTTGAAGTATCCTTTAATAATAATATTGAAGCAGTGTCGTTATTTAGAAAGGAATTCTTTAAAGGATTCTTGAGGGGTTTCTCCGACAGGCAAAATCCTCGTCATATTTCGTCTGGAAAGTTATTTTCATTATTGCTTTTTTATTTATTTTTTTGA
>LGAG01001189.1:42664-53326 GCA_001278395.1 Lerema accius | reverse complement strand
GAATTTATATTTTTGAAGTATCCTTTGATAATAATATTTAAGCAGTGTCGTTATTTAGGAAGGAATTCTTTAAAGGATTCTTGAGGGGTTTCTCCGACAGGCAAAATCCTCGTCATATTTCGTCTGGAAAGTTATTTTCATTATTGCTTTTTTATTTATTTTTTGAGAATTATTAAGTACTGTTTCCGACATCTATTCAACATTTATAATACCTTAGCAATTATGCTCCAAACAAGAAGTTCAAAATCTTAAAACACGATGGTAAAAAATGTTGTTCAAATTCATCTACGTTAATTTCACAAACGAAAAGCACAATTCTCGAACATTCTACCAAACTTAGACTATAAAAAAAAACTGGAACAGCGTCGACAAGAAATGGATTTATTGGAATTCATTTTTACAATTCAGCAAAAGTGAAACTGACAAAAGTCGGTGTCGACGTCAACATTCATCGTATGGCAACGACGGAGCGAGTACTCGTAAGCCAATTTAAAATACATCTGTACTGAAAAACTGAACCAACTGCATCGTAGTTAGGGCTGTCATATATACAGATTTGCCCAGATTTATCGTAGTCAAGGTCACGTGAAGAATATCTGAAAGGGATTTGAATCAAAAGAAAGGAATGAAGAAAAGGGAAGGGAAACCCGAGAAAACCCAAAAAATATTAGATAATACTATGAACTAAATGTAAAGCAACAAATTAAAAGAAATCTGCACAAAATTATGCACACTTCACTTATTACAATCAAGCAAATAACGAGGTTATGAAAAATGATTACTAACCAACTGATTTATTTTCTGTTGCTTGCATTCGTTTCCATTGTATTTTATAATTTAACAGTCACATTGTCGTACAAATCATATAGCCCGTTGTCGCATAAAGTCAAGTATTTTTTTTGTCTCTGCTACCTCCTTTATCTACCAAATTTGAAAATCGCTGTCATAGGAGAAGTTGGGCGTCTCACCGAAATAAAGCTGCTCTCGAAAAATAAGCTTGACGGTAATAAGTGAACACAATGTACTACGGATCCCTGACTAATAAGCAGAATTTAGCAGAGATATTCAAGCTTTACGCATAGTATCTGGGGACGAGAATGCTAGTGATGGCAGCCCTAATCGTACCGACCCGAAAACTGAATCCGTCTCCAATCGAACTAGCAGATCGGTTTAATCCGATAGCTTTGGTTCATTCGTGCTGGTGCAGTTTACTTCCGAGTTTTATATCAACTTGAACCAGTGAGCAGGTGATGTCAACATACTGGTTGAATTCCAACTTAGTTTCAGCATTCGATCGTAATCAAGTGTTGATTTAAAACTTGATAACGCTAGTTGCAAAATTTGATTAGCATTTTCGTCCATCAGAGGGTTATGGTTCTCATTATTACCGCATGATGTCGCATAGTTATCTACAGCATTCAATTATGTATATTCAAAACCATTAAGAGTGGTATAGAAAAATAAGATAGCTACGAACCATCCGAATTGAATCCATTGTCGAACCAAAAGCTGCATCAAAATAGATTTGTCAATTTAAGGGCTTCGATGGCACAGAATCTTGTAACACTACATTATACATCAAGGGTTAAAAATAGATCTACTTTGCCAAAAACGATACAGTTTGAGGATTTAGAATAACTTTTCTAAAACACTAATACATCTAAGATTATACAGTATGTTATCAATAACAAAACATCAAGCACTCAGCGCCCTAGCGATGGTATCACTCAAGCGGCGCTTAATAACTCTGCTGCTATTACAAAGATGACGATCCCAAATCCCCCTTTAATTCTTCCCTTTTTCTGCGCCCGTCGGTGAGAACGACCACGGTACAAATTAATCTTCCCGAACAATGGACTCCAGTAAGTGGTAGTCCTTTCGACCGAGCATTGTGCGAACAGTTTATATGGCGGACTGTTTGGCTTCAAATATCTGGCGCACCTGATATTTCCTACAAGCAATTCTCATCTCTAATTCTTCCAGATACGAATCATTCTTGCGTACGGACGTATGAAGATTATTATGCCTCGTCGTGCATACAAGAGGGGGCATGAAAGGAGTTCGCGCGAATGAAGGAAAAGTATTTTCATTTGAAACGGACACGGTCGTCTGAATGGCTAATGTCCGTTGATCAAATACGTATGAAGAATGTTCGCTTTTCTAACGAATGCTAACACTAGATCCTCGTGACCTTATTTCACTTTCAAATAACAAATTACGTGTATGTTTTTGTGCTTAGATTTGCAGGAAAAATAGATGGAGTATAATTTTTTTTTAAATTTACAAGCTGAACGTTTATCAATCAGACCTAAATATTTATTTTTGTAGACCATAATAAAAGTTACTTATGCAATTAAGTAAAAAGAGATTGATGGTTGTTATTTGACAAGGTTAAAGAATAAAATCTGGTTCGTTTACGAAACAAAATGCTCAAGAAACACACGACAAATTTTCTTACTTTTACTCTTTGACACTTAAAATATTTTCTGAAGTCTTAGTTCCTATCAAATCCCTCTTCAATTAGTTTCTTTACTGTAAAAAAATATTATAATAAGTACTTCTAACAACATGATCTTAATAAAGCATAATAACCATAATCATACATCGACACTTCATCTCTTAATCTCATTAATCTACGTTCGTAGACATCGCAACGTAATTACTATCACGCGTAAATCTCATCTGAAACTTGTGATATAAATTAGCCGAAGCAAAAGACTTTCTTTGCGAGGTAATACCAAACAAAACTAATAAAGGGACTTTGCTAATAAATATGGAAGCGTTACCACAAACTTATAATCTAATTCCTTTAATTCAGTGTCGACACGACCACGAAGTTGTGTCATACCGAAAGTTATATGAACATGAAAGTTGTGGCGATCAGGCCTTAACTAGACCACAATATAAAGAGACTAACAGTTATAAAACTCTAGTATATACTTCGTTCCTGATAGCTACCCTTAGCACGCACACTTCTATACGATTTTGTTTAAAACACATTCGAAACCGAAAATCCGTACCTGTACACAAATGGCTATGTGTGCGTTATTTTTTCGCGCTTTGTATGGAATTTTTACTGTTAGTCTCTCTATATAAGTATTGTGACTAGACCTCAACTTACTATATTCATATCTATAATATACGAGTAGTTTTGTCTTGTAAGTTTATGACAAATTTATGTCAACTAGAGCACCCGTTTTGTGATTGAAATTCATCGAAATGATATCTAGGCAAAGATTGATAGGATCAGTATTATGGAATACGTAACAACGCCATCTAGTTTATTATAAACGGAACCTATTCTTAGCGCCATCTAGGGCTTACCGAACAACAGCGTTTCGAGAAATTTGAGACTGTGTCAATGTCGGTTTATTTTGTTATTTAATGTATTTGTAACACATCTAATGTATAAAATAAAGCTTTGTACACTTCTTCATATAAACTTATGTATGCAAAATAACATAAGTACTCGTTGTGATTTATTCTTAAATCGATACCGAAAGTCGAATTTTTCGAGTGGGACATAATTAATGATTACTAACCGGACTACTAACATTTACTAACAGGACTAACCTGTACTAATAGTGCTAAGTTCCGTGGTCCCCACACTAACGAATTAAAAACAACTTATATTCTCACTAACATCTATTAATTACTAACAAGACCTAATAACCAACTAACAGTCCCCCTTAGTCCTACTCGAAGTTTGTTACAATGTCCATGGACGGCAGGGGTTGGTGGCACTGTCAGCTCGTTTGCTATATTAAAACCATAAAAAAGTCGAAACTTTCACGTATTAAGTACTAGACGATGCCCGCGGCTCCGCCCGCGGAAAAGTCGATAAACAAAATATTGATTTTATCCCAAGGGAACCTATAATCGGGATAAAATGTATCCTATGTCCTATTCCTGGATGCAACCTATCTGTGTACCAAGTTTCAGCTTAATCCGTTCAGCGGTTAGACCGTGAAGGAGGGACAAACATCCAAACATCCAAATATCCAAACATCCAAACATCCAAACATCCAAACATCCAAACATCATTACAAACTTTCACATTTATAATATTAGTAGGATATACCTAGTAGGTATGTAGTCTAAATTTACAAGGAGTACACGGATTCGCGTCAACCAAAACAATGACGTCATTACTACGGTAAATATGCGAAGTTTTGTGCGTTTGGAGAACTCGTGCGGATTTCATGTACGACTTGCTGTGAACAATAAAGAGGGGAGGGGGGGGGATTTGTTCTGCATAGGAGTCTCTTGAAAAGTTTAAATGTCATGGTACAAACTTGAGTATTTAAGAGCATAATCTTAGAGCAGGGACAAATATTTTGTCCTCGTATTACTTCATTTATAACCCGATAGCGTAAACAGTATTATGTTTTTTGAGCGTATGTTTGTGAATTTCTTTGCCATGCCCTACAGCCTAAATGGTTTGATGGATTTCAACGTGTGGGGTGCCATTGGAACTAAAACTAGCACAATTATAATATTAATTAGTAAATTAATAGAATCAAAATAATTTTCCCAAACTCCATCTATTTTCCCGCCGATCTATGAAATTCCATCTAGCTTTTATAGACGTTAGTTAAAATAGATAAAGCCACGTTTTGAATACGATAATAAATGTCACGAACGTCAATATTCATTGCGTTCAAAGCGAGACTATACGAGTAAGCCAATTTGAAAAAACATGTATTTGAATAATAGGAAAGCAACGTTGTTTGACCTTTTTCACCGAACTGAAAACTAATAAATTTAATCACACCAGTGAAATTCATTTGATTTTCACTAGTTTTATCATATAAGTTAGGGATTTTCAGTTATAATACAGTTCGTTGCATACAAAATAGCACGGTAAAGTTAACTAATGATTAATAAAAGAACAAAAAACGCGAATCATGGAAATAACCGAAGTATTTTCAAAAAAAAATTAGCCTACTGGCTTTCCGCCCGCGGCTTTGCCCGCGTGGAATTCGGTTATATCGCTCGAGTTTTTTGCAATAAAATGTATCCTATGTCCTTTCCCAAGTTCAGTTCTATCTTCATACGGAATTTTATCAAAATCGGTTTAGTGGTTTAGGCGTGAAAGCGTAGCAGATAGACAGTCAGACAGAGTTACTGTCGCAATTACTCGTATAATATTATAGTAGGGAAGTAGGGATGTCACTCACAAAAAGACGTATCTATTGTCATGCCTATCTTGAAATCCATTAAGCTATTTAGGCTTTAGAATGATCCAAATTGACATACATACACACACATGCATATATACATACATACGCTCAAAAAACAAGCCTCTTACGCAGTCTAGAAAAAATACTAGGCTAAAAGATCGTACTAGCTTCGCTGATGGTAAGCAATAATCTCCAACACATAAACCCTAACACACCGGGAACCGTCACTTGGCTGTTATTAACTTGGCAACGGGCGCACGTGACAGATTCCAAGGAGATTATGAAACTTGGCCCTCTCCGGCAATCTGTCTTTGACGTAATGAAAGTAATGAAGTCTTAAGAAACTGATATAGGTGTGAAATCGTAGGTGTTAGGGGCGTTTTTTTTGGGATTTTCCTCCCCTTAAAGAACTGGATTTGATTTCTGAATGACACTATTTTTCGGCCTATTGAGCACGGGTCTCTCCTCATAACTGAGGAAGCCTAGAGCATACTTCACCACGCTGCTCCAGTGTGGATTGGTGGAGGAGTAGATGGCCAATCCAAGTGTCGGGATTTTTTTACATCGTCCAAGGGCTTTTAACATGGGTTAGTGACTGTTTTCTCGACTACGAAAAGCATTGTGGTTTGAACCGGTGTTTATGTATGAATGTTAATCTAATCCCTCATAACTTCTGAACTACTGAATATAATTTCGACAAATAGGGTATCGTTAGAAGCGTCTTATTGGCCTGCTGATTATAGGCGATGTAATGATCAAATTAAATTGAATCTCTTTTGATGTTTCTTAACATAATTTGCGATGAGTGCGGTGCGGATTGCTATAGGAGTTAGTAGGTAACCTAAGGTTCAAAAATTTTACGACTGTCATTTAATATTGCTGCTAAATCGAGACCAACGTCTTTACTTGCCCTCCTAATCGTCTAAGCACTTTTACATCTTTTCCAGCCCTTATTTACTAACAATAAAAGTCAACAGTGTATACTTTTAAAGGTAAATTACCGTATCTTAATAAATTTACCGGTTCATCAAAATCAACACCCAAACGACCTTCAAGATAGTATCTACGACGATGCTTAATAACCGAGCGCTTTCGTTGCGATACCTCTCAACCGTTCCCTTTCCGCGCTCCCTTTTGGAACATTCGAGAACAATGGACTTTGGGAGGGTTAGGTTGTCCTCTCAGCGAGGGTTAAGGTACGATTCCGTGAAATGCGACCGACGATATTTAGCGACAGATTTATATGGTGCGCTGTCGTAAATCTGTACTCGTACTAAAGTTATAACTGTAAAAGCACCTTTATTTGTTTCGTTTAAACGTCGAATCGGAAAATCTATTTTTAATTTTAACACAAAAATAAATAACAACTCGAAAGCGTACGTAGAAATTTCCTTTCTATATGAAGGGCTTTAAACATTTTAAAGTAGCACTTTTTGGCATGGTGTAAGCCTAGTTTTAATTCAATAATATGAATACTTTATAGTAATGCTGTCTGCGATTTCGACGAATGTCACAAACAGTTGCTGACTCCTGTCGTTAGTAGCGTTTTGTGAAATCAAACCTTAAAAGTAACCGTTTCTATGCACCTGTAAACTTACAAACTAAACTCGCTTTGTCATCATAGATATATTAATCATTATAATAGTTGTGAAGATTAGTAAACGTCGTTACGCTTACTAGTTATTCCGTTCACGTGTTAAGTACACGTCCAATTGAAAGGAATTTTCATCTGAATTAAACACGGGCTTTTGAACGTGTAGTGGTTAATGAGTCAATGAATTGTACAGTGAATGAACGTTCAATTTATAGGGCTTGGATATGTTACCGGAAAATAACAAGAACCGGAAAAAAAAATCATAAAAAAATTATAAACTTGCGATATCTGTTAGCTTATAAACTTAGCACAAGACATCGCAAATTGATTAATTTGCAAAAAATTGGGCGTAAAATAATACAATTTATCTCTCGTTTTAAATTCTACGAAAGTTTATAAATTTCCTAGGTTTATTTTTTGTTATTTCCCGGTGACAGATATTATAATATTTAGAGAATTCCCATGACTTTTCAAATATTTTTTAACGTCTGTCTGTCTTTTTTACACTTTCAAAAATGCCAAGATTTGTACCATGAATTTTTCAGTATTACAAAACAAGGTTATGTACCAAAGTAATACGCATACATCCTATTTAGTACAATCTTGTCAACGACAAAACTTGTCCCATATCAGAAGTTAGATTAACGTGAAAACTACACCGATCCTACTAACTCCCAAGTATATGACACTAATTGTACGTACTAGTGGTACAATCAGGTTGGAGTTCCTAAAGTTTAGATATAAAGTAATGATACGATAGATAATCATTACTATTATTACTCAGACAAAAAAATTAAAATAGACTCAGTGTTAGGAACAAAAAAGTGAGGTAATTTTTTTTCTTCTTTTTACGATTTGATATTATGTCACCGTGCACGGTCTACCGAGAAATGTACTGGGAAACTTTATCAATTTTGGTCTGAACATTATGTTTTTCCCTACTACGCTTCGTTGTTCCGAAGACTGCGTCTATATTTTTTTGGTCTGTGTATTATTAAATTATTGAGACTATTAAGACTTTGAAACATCGTATAGGATAAAAAAATGAATTTTTGGATTAAGTTTGTGTTTTTTTATGATGGATCAATAAATGTGATCAAGACCTACCAACCTACATGTGTACTCGCATTTAAACACAAAAAATCTATGCCAAATTATAGCTTTTTAGGTTTAATCGTCTCTGAACTAAATCCAGATCATAATATTATAGACATCAGAGATAGACATGGCAAACTATCTATACATATAATATTCTAACTAAGCACTTCTAAGTTCACTTATTAAACTTAAAAGTAATCATAAATACCCAATTATCTACATTTTCTATTTATCAAGATAACTAACGACGTCAATTAGTTCGGATAATAGTCTCATTAAATGTCTTTTAGATATATTTTTTTAAATAAACCAAATCAAAGCAAAACAACTGAGAACAAAATTTAATGTAATTAACCATTAAGCAATCCTTTTCACGAATCTAATTAACGTGCAGACTTCGGTATCGCGACGTCTTGAACATAGGAGTTTGTTTCATTCTAAGCATTTAACTGTTAGCGATGAAAATAAATCATGAATTTACCTCTTGAATATTAAAATAAACAAACATAATTTTAACTTTTGCTTAAGTAGGTATAATTAAAATAACCATTTTATACTAAATAAAGGCAATTTAAATAAGTTACATTTTAATTGATATGTTTTGATATCGAATTCGGATTCCTTATGTTAATAAGACGTTTTAAACTATACCTCATTTTTCAAATTATGTTAGGCAGTTCATAAGATATAAGGAACACGACAATTTACACTCGTAAACTCTAAATGCCGATCAAAATCCTAAACATTCTGTCACTGTATATATCGATTATGAATATCGAATATAATCGACTATCGCTCATCCATCAGCAGTCAAACAGGTTAGTTAAAATTAAATTTAATACAGTTCACAAAGTCGTCGGGGTAAAATTTTAATACGAACCGTGGCTCCGATGTGAAAACATCGACAGCAGATGTAACAACAGGCTTCACCATTTCGTATGCGCCCTCCAAGTTGGGCCATAAAAAAAGTAATTAGCTGAATGGAGCCGAATTAGTGACTAAGAGATTTATTCACCAACTTTTCTGGCTTCATGGCTTCTTTAATATTGTTTATGTGTTGTGTAAATTAATAAATTTTAACTTAAAGTTGTAAGATTAAGTTTAAAATTTTAAGTTATATTATGTCAGGTATTTCATAATAACACCATTAAAGAATACTTTTGTTTTTAAAGTGACTTTGCAATTTGCTTGATATTACTTTTGTCTTTTGTTTTTCATTTTAATGTTTGTATATTAAGCACGAAAAAGAGAGGCTTGAGCCTAGAAGTGGGACAGTTATGACAATCATGGATGATGATAGTGAAATTTGAAACACCATTCATTATTTTTTTTTTAATTTTCATATTGTAATTATTGTTTCGTTGGCTAGTTAAGCATAATTATACTTTTCAAAAAACTCAAAATACAGTTTACAATTGACTTAATAAACAATGTAGGATATTCTAAAGTCTTCAATAAGTAATACACGTTTGTAAAATTCAATGTAGTCAATGCGGATTTTCTGTACCTACCTACTGTATTATTCGCAGCATCATAAAAGTCAAGTAGAAACGTAATAAAACTTAGAATATTTTCAATGGTAACAGTACTTTTTGTTCCAAGTTTTCGTGCCCCCGTACGTACTTTAGTCAGTCGTTTCTCACCTCAATTTCCATCTTTTACATAAATTCGATAACGTCTGGCGAACCTCCAAATATCGAATCGAAGCCAATGTGAGGTTTCCAATGTTATTTTTGTTTCGAAATTATATAGCCGTTTCAGATCATTACCCTGTGAGAGAGGAAGATGGGGAATGGAACTTTAAACCAAAGGTGAATTGGATACATAAATATACGAGTATTTTGGATTCGGTAATGCATTACGCGAATATATTTCAATACGAAGAGACAGCATTCGCAATGCAGTGTTGTCGTTTTAAGCCATTATGCTGATGTTTATATAACGTTACTTGCACAAGAATTGAAACAGCAAAATTGTTTTAAACAAGCTAATGTCAGGTAATTTTGAAACTACCCATCGAAGAAAACTAATACCATTTTTGAAGCAAGATAATGATATTCGGCATGCTCTAATATTTTACATTTTGTTGGAGGACTGTAATATACAGAAACATTGCTCAGTCACTTTAAAAATAACGAGGCGACCTGTTCGCAATAAGTCGTTACCTAGTCGTGGCTATGTCGTTACTTATTAAAATATTTGTAGCCATAAATTTACATAATTCCTTTATTTATATCACGCTAATAAAATTACTTACATTACAAAATAATTTCATAGTAGAAGTCTTGACACCTAAAAACCTAAAAAATTAACGAAGCGACACTAAAAAAACTCTCGCAACGCCTGCAAATTTTAACGGAGCAAAAATAAAACCGTCTTGAAACGTCCGCCAGTTTAACGGCCACACTAATAAGTGGAAGTTTTTACAACGCCACGGAACACTTGGAGCCCTATCCATATTCATGAGAGGTTCCTTAGTTCGTGCGATGTTGGATTCTGTTACATTAAATTTCAATTGAACATTGATGTTGAGATTTGCAACCGAATAAATACTATGTTTATTTGTATTGGCGACTAAACGATGGGTTTATTGTCTTTTAATAGCCTGAATGTATGAATGAACGAATGAGTGAGCGAATGAATAAATTAATGAATGATGCATGATAAAATAAACGCCCTTATTGCCTTTTTTAAGCGTCATTGACAGAGGTATAGCGGAACAATTGAACGAATGAATGAAAGATTGAATGAGTAAATTGTACGAACAACTAATATTTAAGTAAATGA
>LGAG01001189.1:13812-27889 GCA_001278395.1 Lerema accius | reverse complement strand
CTAATCTCAGGAACTACTGGACCGATTTGAAAAATTCTTTTAGTGTAAGATGGTGCATTTATCGAGGAAGGTTATAGGCTATATAAAATCACGCTGAGATGAATAGGAGTGGAGCAGCAATAAAAATATTGCAAAAATGGCAAAATACGTGGGCGGAGCGATTGCTAGTTTATTCACAAGCAGATACACTAACAAAATTCAATACGATTTTAGACAATGACAAATAGGTCCGATCGATATTCGCTAATAAAATGACTAACGGTGTATGTGATTCAGCGTGGTATATATTTGTACTGGCCGCTATTCAAATATTTAATTACATTTCATTGGCAGATCACACTAGCGGGGTCATCGTGCGCACTGACAGACAAGTTAATTGTATATTTAAACCATAGAACAGAGATTATGTAGAAGTGGTGGTAGATTTTTTATGGAATTATTAATTAATTTAAATGACATAGGCTATATTTTTTTTATTAAGACTCCCCCAAACCTCAAAAAAAGATATGATTTAGCACTAGATACGAGACAGCACAAAGTTGTCAGAAAGATAAGAACAAGATGATAGATAGCTGTCATTGACATTGACATTTTTCAGCCAGGAATATCGAACGGGGTTCAAATCTATTCTCTGACATAATAAGCTATGGTCAAATTTAGACCACAGTGTCCTCTAGTAATTACAAACTTGCATTGCAACGAAATTTAATATCACAGTGACTTCTAGCATTAATCTATCAATCAGACATTATTTGCACCTTCCAATTCATCTTAGACGCGTTGTTTTATTGCCGATGCTACATTTTACGTGGGCAGTAAGCTATTCTTGCTATGCAAAGCCGTCGGTCTTGATCAAGAGACACGCCTATCAGTTTTGCTACGAGTTTAGTTAGCTACACCTATGATAAATAAGAAAGTAACGTACTATTAACTGTAGTATAAAAGAAGAAAAATTATGATTTTCAAAAAAAAAGTCCAAAATAATTTTTTTTAGTTCTAACCCAGACTTCGAGCTTTAGAAAGCTCATTTTGCACAATTTTTATCCAAATCCTTAGCCTTAACTTAAACCAAACTTTTAGCGAAAACCGTATTGTTAATTTAAACTAAAAATGTTACATCATTTCAACGCTTTAAAGAAGTAAAATCTAATTATAATTAACCCAAGTTCAAGCTTTAATGAATTGAAGCGATTTTATAAGAGCATTCAGTATTTAAAATACTCGAGTAACATTGGAATGAAAGAGGTTTTAAACGGACCCTTGAGATGGTTTTCTAGAGCGAGGTTCGCTACTATTACGAGAGTAGGTTGATTGCTCTATAGATTCCCCTAGGAATAGAAAGAAATACTTAAAGGAATTTCAACTAGTCGTACCTATATCTTTTTAAGGGTTGGCACAAACGTCGACAATTTTTCACATTCTGAAGTCTTTTTCTATTATGGCAATGTTTGCATTGGTACAACTTACCCCTGGCTCTTTCTACCCCGCTCTCCCCTACTGTCAGGGTAAATTCAGAATCTGACAAATTCCGAACGTATGCGCCTGACCTAAAGTAGTTCTTCTATTTGTGTAAAAATTTAGCGATAAATACTGATGGATTTTGTGTGGAAATACTCATATTATTCTATTAGTTTACGATTTATTGCTGTATTTAATTGGCACAGAGACTACCATTTCGGACTACTTTGCAAATGGTCTTGAGTTCAATTCTTAGCAAGACAGACAAACCCTTACTGGTTTTAAATTTGGTTGCTAGTCAATAAATTTTTTTTACGGTTTTCGTGCTTCGGAGGATACAATAAGTCGTCGGTCCCGGTTGTTATTTTTAGTCGACTGTCATTAAGTCATGTCAGATTCCCTTGGATCTTTTAATTACCTCCTCAGCTAATCGACGCTGGGACAGCGTGGTGGAGTATACTCTAGTCCTTCTAAGTTATAAACAGAGACTCGTGCTCAATAGTGGGTCATTAATTAAGGCCATAGAACACACAATTGTTAAGAGAGCCATAAAAGTGTACGAGTATATCGAGAATTTTTTCAAGTCTGAACCAACAATTGCAGTTCCCAATGGTCTCATTTAAATCGGAAACAAAGCGTACCCAATTTGAATGGGCATGCAGAAACCCACTTATGATCGATCCGTCTCGAGCGATGCGGTCTAAACCACCGTTACTCAAAGTTTATTGGACTTATCGTTAAGTTCACGATATTATCTATCGAGAAATGAGATATCTATCGAAACATAAGCCCTTTCTATCAGATCAATGAAAATTATTAGAAGGGAAAGGTTATCTGCTTAATTTTATCTTTCGCATAAATACTTAAACAAAACCACAGTTTAAAAGAAATGCATATCGTAAAGATTAACAATTCGGTCCTAATTTATTAGCTGAACCGGTATATTGTACCTAAACCATATAAATATCAATAATACGAATCAATTTCGTTAACCATGGCATAAATTCTTCAGACGACATAAATAAATAAAATTAACATATAAAATATAATAAATAAGTTTCATTTTTATTTATTTTAATTTACAATGTTTTTTACACTGTAAAAAAAAATACGTTTGTTACTTGAGCCATTAATTCCTAGCACGAAATAAATAATTTTAATTCGATTTTGATTTAGACATAGTTTGAAATTCGCTGGTGTACAAACTCACTTTGTCTTGTCCATACAGTTTGTATGAACGATACGAACGCTGCAAGTATAAAGTACCTCGTTAGTGGTGTTTTTGAAAAACTCTATAGGACGCTCGAGTGCTGCTCAGAAAAGCTGCCTTTCAACCATTAAGTTGTAAGATGGGGTAAGTTGGGGTAAGGCGGGGTAAGAGGGGGTAACTTGATTGCTTCGTATAGATAGCGACGAATTGCTTGGAACACTTTAGAATCGTTTAGACTTGAAAATGTACACTTTAAGTATTTTAGATTTTGCCATAATGGTTTACGTAAGCAAATATTTCGAATGTTATTTTTAGCCATTAACGTCAAGAGCGACTTTTCGAGCTTATGTATGTACGTACGAACAGTTTTTGGCATGCTCCGCAGCCGAAATACCTTGACAGATTTCAACATACGAGCTGTCACTAGATACGTCTCTATTTACCAATGAAATCCCATTATTGAAATCCATCAATCCGTTTAGACTCTAAAACGTGTCAAAGAAATGGACATACATACATACATTCGCTAGAAAAACATTACCTCCTATCAGAATCTGGTTATTACCGTTGGCTCCCATTCCTGTTCTCACCCTTCCCAATAGACCCCGAAAACGATTTATTTGATTTACACTTACAGTTTGTAAATACTTGTACCTCAGTTTTTCAACGTGTACAGTCCACAAAATCGGGTAAAATATAGGCTTAAATCCTTATAATTTCAAAGTAAGTATGTAATTTAGGCTTAGCAGAAAAAGTCCTATGAACGTAGTCTTAAACAGCTACCAAGCACATATGAGTGGGTTAACGCCTCGAGTGCTTACTTGAAGTAGCTCTTTTATCGCTAATTATACTCCACACCTTAGCTCGCGAATGGTACAGACTTTACTTTTAAATAGCTAACAGTAAATCGTAAATTCAGTTCGATTGTTAAACGTGTAGGACTTTTTTATATCTATGTGAATTTCAGCAAAGTTTTCTTAACGGTTTTTTATTATTCCGGCGAAATTTTAATTCTGCAGGTTGTTGAAATGTAACTATTATTATCGTTAACTACTATGTTATAACTGAGTTATTATGAATTGTTTTGATAAAATAAAATTCTTTATAACAGAAAAAACTTGACTGCTAAAAATTTGGCGGGGGAATTGAGATGAATCAATGAGACCTCTTATTTTGAAATACGTCAACCCGTTTAGACTGCATAGGGCGTCAAACAAATTGACATACATACAAACATACATACAATATTCTAGCGTAGTGCCCTAAAACAAGAGGAGTTCCAATCATGATTCCGCACACGAAATGTCAGTAACTTTTACCTCTCTATTACGCTCGTGAACTCGACACGTTGAATCAAAGGTGTTGATAATAGAATGATCTTCGGGTGTCCATAAAAGCTAATAGGCTTCATAAAAGCCAGACGGGACGGTGGCAATATGACGGATAATAAAGATTCCTGATGGTAACGCGTTTGAAGTATCTACTAAAATAGACTCTAGTGTCTTAATCATAGAGTTGAGGATATACGAATAGTTTACTCTGGCATCATTAGAAAACCAATTTAAGTACATCTTAACCAACTAGGAAACCTTATTTGTTAAGTCTTATCTGTTCGTTCTTTTGTATATCTTGGCTCTAACTTAAAGGCTTGTGCAGGATGCAGACCAAGAGCTAAGCTAAGTTAGTTCAGTTCGGCTCGCATAACTAACGCAGTTTTTCATACTTGTGTGCAGATTGCAAACTGTGAAAACTAAGCTATGTAAGCTAACTAAAATATGCGAAGCTAAGTTGCCATGCACTCCCTTCGCAATTCTAGCTGAGGTTTTGCTGAGTTCTTTGTGTGCACGGGATATATTTTTAGTTTATCTTAGCTTAGATAAAATAGCTTAGTTTAGCTTCGGAATACCTTATCTTCCGGTCTGCATCCCTCATTGATTTTAAGCTGTAATTTAGAAAAGGTATTTGCATGTATAAAACAGACACTAACAACTATCAGTTAAGTAACAAGCTATATTACTCACTTAACATTTACGTAAAGATACTTCACATTTTTCTGCCAATTCTAACCACTTGTGCGCAAGTTTCGAAGGTGGAAAAATTGTTCAAATGGTTATAAAATGTAACTACCGGTCGTGACTATCAAGCTACTAAATGATCAGAATTTAGAAAGTGACTTTATTAAACTCGGCACTTTTCGTGTTGTAAAGTAAGATTACAGTGATCCCTTTTGTTATCAGGAAAAATGTACAGGATTCCAGTTTAAACAATTTTTACCCGAATATAGAGGGTATAATTATGATTTTAGCTGGTATGTATGTACGTTCATCGGTTTCTTCAAAACTCCTGAAATTCCTAATTAGTTGGAAAAATAATATGCCTTATTTGTCCGCTGACTTTAGAAGGCAAAGTTACATCAAATTCAATATGTCGCGCTCTACAAAGCATAAAGTCATAACCCAAAAAAATATAATAATGATGTCAAATTAAAGGATTAATTAGGACTTAATTAAACCGGATTTGAAACAACTTATTACTAGTTTTATACACCTAATCGTACCCTATATATTGACAAAAGACAAGAACAAACAAACTATACCCCATTGACATAGTAACCCCGCTTTTCACAACGAGAACACTGTAATTGGATCCGAATGTCACAAACTCATTTACTAATCAAGGTTGATGAATGTGTGCATTTCTATAGGTTTTGAGTCGTCTGTGTTTGTGTGCGTGACTTGAAAAGCTGTGTGTTCAACATCCATTCATAGTTTCAAAGCTAGTTGCCTTGGTGTGCTACTAACATTTCTGTTGAGGAATAAAAAGTTGGTTGCAAACGTATTTTTTGCTATCTGTCACTGTTTTACTGACTTACTGTTTTAGTTTATTATTAAATTTAGTTACTTTCGTTGCATCAACGGAGCATTGAGTTTTATAATTAGGTACACGTACAAAACTCCTAATAATTCCTATAATCTCAAAGGATATTAAAATTCATTTGAAAATCTACAATATTTTGACTTGTGACCTTTTCCCAACAAACTTAAACAAGCATTAAAAAGTCGTAAATCTATCGCAGCGAGAGAAATGCTTCAGAAAATCTGAGAGGAAACAACTGGATTACCGCCGTTACTAGGTCTGATAATGACATTTGCCACTTTCCGATCTGCTTCCGTTTCGTTACGTTTCGTGGCTTACTTTACGTTCAGTGCACTTTCTACTAATCTGATTATCATGCCGACCCTACAAGCTGGTGTATATTATAAAATTTATAGAGAGGAGCTCGTCAAAATACGGAGATGATTTTTTTTATTAATCAGACAGTAGTTTTGTTACAATTTTCTAATGTATGGTTTTGTGAGTGATTGACTAAATATAATATGACTGTGATAATATCAACTTTAGATACCTTTCTAGAATAACGCATTCATGTTTGACTTGACAGAAAGTTGACATTGAAATTGACATCTGTCAGCTAGCCAGTCTATAATTTATTGTTTTATATAATGAGTTATGGTACGAGTAGAATTTCGACCATAAAGCAAGTCTCCCTGCCAATAAAACAAGCCTTCTAGCAAAAAAACAACATTCCAAAATTTTTAAAATATTTCTCTGTCCATTTAACGGATGATATTATCTTTAGCTATTTCCATATTAACACCAAGACTTATAGAGAGACCCCTCAGAGACACAAGAAACCGAATCATTAGTGAAAACGTAACAAGATCACAAAATTGACACAGCAATTTTCACTTAGAAAAGTGAAATTACGCGCGATGATTTGTCGCTATCTGCGTACACGACAGAACGTAACGTTGACAAGAACCAGCCTTTTATTAATTTCGTAAGCCACGCTGTTCTCAACAGCACCAAAGAGACGTGGCAACCAGATGATTAGCTTCATTTCCACCGAGCACGTATTCCCTGGGGCCATCTTTTCGCCCCAACACAATTTATTTCGCCTCATCAAAACGTCAACACGTTGACGTGTATTTTAGGGATTTTAATCGCGTCTACCCCGCAGGCGACTTCGCCCCTCTATGTAAATTACTCGACCCGTTGTTCAGTAATTGTTTTCGTTGCGAATTGACACGTGCCACGTTTTAGTTTTGACGCGCTTTGTGTCGATATTCGCTTCGTTGGCGCTATGAAAAACTGCCCAATGTTGGTCCTCTGTAACCCGTAATGACATGTCAAAATCGAGAACACTGCTGCTATGAATAGGACTTTCAATCAAGATTTAATAATTGCTACCTATGTAAGTATACGTGGTGTTGTTATGTTTTAACCATCCTAAAGTACCTACCCTCTCTGTTATTGGAATTTGACGTTAACTTTTTATGCCGAACGATAATTTATAGACCTCTTTGACATACCCAACTGGAACAAGACAATGACAACGACATCGCAATGTAAACTTTATCCATCAAATTTCAAACTCATTTACAAGTTGCCTGCATTATTGATGAAAATATACCAAAATTGTATCTGAGAAATAATTAAAAATGGACCTATACAACTCCATTTTTAGCATAACATCATACAAAACCTAAAAACTACATACCGCTGACATTTTTACTTCATTATAGGTATCTTGAATTTCTTTTTACGAAAACACACTTATACTAGGGCTCGATTTCTTAAACTAGTGCGGGCTGAATTCAAGCTAGACAACGAGGAATGCACTCACCGAAAGATTTTGACGATGTCGCGTATAGTACAAAGGTACTTTTGCGTGCCCTCTCGAGAGGACTCGAGTCAAGCAGCTGTGTTCGGTACATCTTCTTTAGACTCCCCGTTATTTGCGCTTTCGTTCATTTCAAAGTCCTTCGAGGGTCGTTCTTTGATCTCGAACGGAATTGAGGAACGACGAAAGACTCCTGGAAAAGGCGTCGCGAAAATTGGAGAGTTTTTTTCTCTGAACGTGCGGGGGTTTATTTACATGATTCTTTGGGTTCTGTGTCTAAAAAACCTTGGTGATAAATCTAGATTTATTGTAGTATAGTGAAGATCTCAATCTACAAATTGGCTCTAAGTAGTAGTAACGTAAAGTGCACCTAAAAGAAATGATCTCAAATTCCCTTTAAAGTTTATATGTTTTTTACCGATATAATTACTTTTTTACCCGACCATATTGGTTTATGATTTTAATCCGTATGTATAAATGAATGTTCATTTGTTTGTCAGGTCACATTCAATTAAAATTTGCATCCTTTTAGAAAGCATAGATTGATACATATATTACGATCAAAATTATAAACTGATATTGTCGAGTAGGGGGCAAAAAATTACATAAACCCACAATCTGTAACCGCACTAACGTCCGCAATTACAACGTGATTTATTACAAAGTGTACATATTACACACTAACGTGTCACGACTTACTTGGTAATTAAGTTGACGAGCGTAACTGTTTGTACTAAGCTTAATTTATAACAAACTTTTCTTTAGTTTCAATTCGGCCTGTATTTATAATTAATACATACAAGTTTAATTTTACCTACAACTTATTGTTCATTTGAGCTAATATTTTGTATGGCCTGGGCCAATTAGGGGCCAATTATAGGGCTTGGATATAAGTATACATAGAGGATAATCTACCGTTCTGTTCCAATGCAGATTTGCAGAGGGATTAGGGGCCAAACCAAGTGTAAGAAATTTTAATGCCATCCAAGTTCATCCAGGGTGAATGTAAAAAAACTGTAAATTAGCGTTTGAAAAATCACTTTCCAAATTATTTGTAATTACTTGAAAATAAAAACTTAAGTAATTCAGAAGTTAGGAGGTAAGAGAATTGTACGTTCAAACATACATACATACCGATCAAAATTATAACGCGTCTAACTTCGGTGTCCCATTTACAACGTGCGAAGCAATGTAAATTTTTCAAATAGCAATGCTCTATTTTGACTTTCCGTACTTACCATAGTAACCTTACTTACCATAGTGACCTTACTTACCATAGTAACCTTACCTAACTTACAACTCGCTTAAACGACAGCCTATAAAAAATCAGCACACTTTCCATACATCAGAATCGTAAGTAGGCCAACAGAGCAACGTCCGTACTACTCCGTATGTATGAGACGTCGGCCGTGGAAGATGTATTTAAAACCGGGCGTTTGACTGACCGCACCATCCCTGAATACTAAAACGTTGGCTTGCTTTAAAGTTCCGCTCGACTGGGAATTTTAAGCGGTCACGTAGCTCGAAATTCTTTAAGACTCGAACGAAATTTGTTTCAATCGCTGCGCATTAGATGGAAATATACGAAATTGTTGCATAAAAAACTGGCAAAATATCATGTGTTTTATAGTTATAATATTTATTTTCTTATGTTTTTTAGTATTTGTTTTTAAAGCGGCATCAGAAATACATAATTTGTGTGATAATTGCAACGGTGTAACAATCATGATTCATGAGATACAGATATACAGACAAACAGCGAAGTGTTAGTAATAAAAAAATATAAAGTAGAATCTTTACAGAACAAAAGTATAGACTATGGTCTATATTGCGTCAGGTTTCTATCTTTTACTTTTTATAGGTATTTAAAAACCTACCAAATATATATGATATTTGTCATTAAAGTGAACGGAATGAACTGATTTAAACCCACGTTTAGTGGTGTATTTAAGAGGGACTTAGTATGGTTTAGGACTGCAATTTGATGTGGTACGTGGTGCTTGTTGAGATACCATAATACTAAAATATGATGTGCATTAACTAAAAACACAGAAAAAATTAAATGGGGGAATGACTGTTGATTTTAAAGGAGGTAGATAATTTGAAATATCAACTCTTAACCTACTGAATTCCCATAAATCTTATAATTAAATTACATATCTGACAAACTGTAGCCGTAAAAAACGTTTACGATTTCAATGGTAAAATGTTTGATGTGAAAAAATAACGATAAACATCTAAACATTTATGAAGGCCGTTTCGAATGGGAAGGTTGTAACACGGTCTTACCTTGTAATCATGATAAAAAAATTTTTCGTCGATACTGTTTAATGTTGTCTGTTTATTGCGGCTATCTAGATATTAAGTAAAATGGTTATAATCTTCACTTATTTATACATATTTTAAGAGGTGAAGAAATCAACTTTTGGTAGACATCTTTTTAGGGTTCTGTAACTAAAAGGTAAAAAGGAACCCTATTAGTAAGACTCCGTTGTCTGTCACAAGTCTGTATCTCATGCACCGTGATAGCTAGAACGCCGAAGTTTTCACAAATTATGTATTTTCGTTGCCGCTATAATAACAAATTTAATACTAAAAATAAATGAAAATAATAAGAGAATTCTCCATGCAATAAATGTGCTTCTTAGACTTCACTTGGCCGATTTTTCAAAGGTAATACAGATACGTACACACTTAAACTAACAGTCCCCCCCATAGGTCTATGACCTCGAGTCACTAAGTCCATGGGCGGCAGGGGTTGGTGGCATTGCTAGCAATTAGCTCATTTGCTATTCTCATACCTCAAAATAAGGAACATTACAAGGGTTATTCAAGAAAAAAACAAAATCTTAAGATGATAATAAACACCGCACCTACACCATTCTTTATTTTCCATGACGATTATCAGAACGTTTTAATTTTGCCAAATTTTCCGGCTTAAAGATTTCCCTGGAGCAATTTACTAAATTAGCTCAACAAACAGACAAAATTTAATGCCGCCGCTATGACGCAGAGGACAGTTTGCTAAATTATTTACGTTCCTCAAGAGGCGTGTTCTGTTACTGTTAATGCTCGTCGCGTACTTCATCTGTTACATGTTATCTTTAAAAACTAGCACCTGCTTCGTTTTGCAAAGGAATTTATCATTGTGTTTATTCCTTATCCGATTGCCAAAGGTATTGTGGCCGGCATGCACGGGCCTTAGCTTTAATGAATGCAAATGTTCAGCTGGTAATCATTAATAGAAAAACAAATAACTCTACTAATAGCAATGATTCTCCATCAGTGGAAAGTGGAGATGTAATTTTAGATGATAAAGCGCATATGCAGTAACACCGAAGCTGAAAATTTAACGATCAATGATTCAATTAAAGAGTCACTCAAGCCTTTAGAAATATGTATGTACAACTAGAACACCGCGCAGTAGTTGTTTTGCCACATATAATAATATACACATCAGATGCTTCCGATCTGGAATTTACTTCTGTACCTTTAGTAAATGCTCATGATATTTGACAACTTTTGTTATGACGGCATAGGTATGTGTATTACTTTGGCAGGTCTTTTGAAGTATCTAAACATCAGCAGCACCAACAGTTGAAATAAGATTCGAAACCATACACGGTACTTCTAAAAATATACGTCACATATATTATCATCGGTCCAGCCTTTTGGGAGGAGTTTAGTGGCAAACACACGTATCCTGTTTTCATATCATCGTACTTAATTCCTTCCTACTTACATCTATATTAAAAAAAGAAAATAATATTTCAGAAACGTTTGAGTTCCTTCGCTATAGGAAACCTCTCGTCTCGACTTATCTACGCGGTCCCCTGAGTCCGGGACAAATTAAAAAGAACTTCTTTGTAAGGCAACAATGCCGCGGAATTAAAGTCTTGGCAAGAAACACAGACGTAGGAACAAGTAAGACCACAATTATTTTAGTTAACTTCACCGAGAACTGCTTTTAAAATGTTCTACAGATTATTTTGCTTAAACACCTAAGCTTTGGCTTTGAAAATATTCTTAAAAAGTATGTATCGATTTGCACTTCGATAACTGGTATAGACAGAGCAGATAAAAAATATCGTAGCTAGAGTTTTGACGTGAATACTATAATACCTATGTCTTAAATTTTGCTACCATAATGGGACAATTCTAAAAACCTAACGATAAAAACAGGGGATAAAATTTGAATTTGTAGTTTCGAATCTATCGTCTACATCCAAAATTAAATTATGCTCCTAGATAGCTAAAGGATCAAAAAAATTATTATAATAAAGGAGAACAATGAAAATTCGCGCGCGACAGAGGGGGAAGCGCCGCCATTTTAAGGCGGCGTAAATAAATACAAAAAATAAATATATTTTATAAAAAAAAAAACCTGTAACATTAACGTATTCAGGTCCAACACACAGCCATGTGCGCAACACAGAGTGTATATCCATTTTTCTGTATTATAAATTTTATTTAACGTTGACAATTTAGTTAACTTAGTACCTTCCATTATTAGTAACAACAGAATATCTTTGATCACAACACGCTAACACTTCCCTATTAATCCCAAAGTCAAAGAGCACCAGAAAAGTAATATAATTGTATGATCTTTGCAAGTAAAAGAAGGAAATAAGGCTTATTTCCAGTAATTACGTAGCATTCGTGATGAGGAAATATATTTTATCCGAATTTCCTCATTAATGTAATGGATATGCATTACGGGAATGTCCAACGTTCATAGCGTATGGTCGGAAAGTGGATACATTACGTGGATTGCTAACATCATGCAGACATTGTTCTGCAGTTTATTTTATACGAGCTGCCCCGACAAACTTCGTAATAACGGACGCAATATTGCTAGTTAAGTGCAATAGTTAAAAAAAATGTATATGCCTATTCATCTTAACGTGACGTTATATAGCCTATAGCCTTCCTCGATAAATGGACTATCTTACACTAAAAGAACTTTTCAATTCGGTCCAGTAGTTCCTGAGATTACCGCGTCCAAACAAACTTTACAGCTTTATATTATTAGTATAGACTGATTTTTTTGTATACTAATGCCGACTTTAAACAATTACGTTATCACAAAGAATAATGCCATTTTCAGCAATAAAATTGAGCCACCACTAACACCTGATGATAAATGATAAACCCTCTCGACTCATCACATCAATTATTTACAATGATTACTCACCAGCTGAGCTACTGAGGCGCAAATACACGTACGTACGTACATACATACGCAAATTATATTGATAAATCTATACATATTATAATATAATTGAAAGTTAGGGAATTCATTGTTTGTGTTTTTGAAAGAGCATCACGTCAAAACGGCTGATTTGACAGAACAATGGATGAAATACATTCGTAAATTTTAACTCAGAGCGTTACTTACGCTTTATTTTATTTAAATTAGCCCACTCTAACAAAAGTTATTACAATTTAAAGTTTGTATGGGACTTCTCTAACCGACGTGACTGACAGACTTTGTCAGCCATATTGAAAAAACATACAACAGTTAGTAGTCATTTGTTTTAATCAGTTCAGGTAAGAAATTGGCATATTTATTGCTTAATTGAAGACTGAAGAGTCCTAATCTAGAATAAGTTTTGATTAGGGAAACGTTTTTTTTAACTGTGGGATAAAAAGTAAAAAGTACACTGAAGCGAAGCGAGGGCGGGTCCACTAATAAATAATAAGATGTAATCTTAAATAATATGAAACTTAGTGGGCCCATTTTTTGGTGGTTTAATTTTACCAAGTATATAACTGTATTTTCAACAAAATAAATAATGTTATTTGCTTAAACTTACAAAGGGAAATTGTTGGAAATATCTGTCCCCAAAATATTTGGGTTATTTCATTTTAATAAGTTGTTATAATAAGAACATATCAAGGGTACAAGCTAAGAGGATCCGTTCGACCGCGACCGTCGTTTATTTGTGAATAATTGATGGCTAGAGCCGGTTGGGATCATTTTATCTCTTTCGAGTTTTTCCATTATATAACAGAGTATTACTCTGAAACCTTAATATTTACTTAATGAAATAAATATTTCAGACTACTTACCTAACCTTATTTCTCTACGAGATATAAAAACAATGGCAAAAAATTGGGTATAGCTGTGTCATCGACTTGGCTGTGTGTTGTCTTAGAATACGTTTATGTTACGGGTTATTTTTAGTAATAAAATATTTTTATTCTTTTATGTACGTCGTAAAATAACCCCAAAATGCTTCTTCCTTCACTGCGCGCGATATTTCACTGTTCTCGCTTATTGTAATTAATTCTTTGATCCTTTAGTTATCTAATAGTATAATTTAATAATATAAATTTGGATTTAGATTCAAAACTACAACGCCAAACTGTTCTGTTCTATATCCTTCCTCTAGATTAGAACCACACTTTTGATAGATTTTTATAATGATGTTGTAAAAACGTAATAGTAGCAAAAAACATTTGAGCTTTCCATACTTTCAGGGGTGCTTTAGATGACAATTTTAAGCCGTGACGGTGCCCTGCAGGCAGCATTAAACTTTCAACACTTGGGTTAGCCACTAACCCCTCCGCCAATCCCCACTGGAGCAGCGTGGTGGAGTATGCTTTACAGCTCCTCAGTTATGAGGAAAGACCCGTGCTCAGTAGTGACCCATTAATGGGTCAAAGCCAAGTTTATTTAAACTGTGCACCAAAAGGTACAACAACTAACCTTAATCGACATT
>LGAG01001189.1:2491-12826 GCA_001278395.1 Lerema accius | reverse complement strand
CCATTAATGAGTCAAACCCAAGTTTATTTAAACTGTGCACCAAAAGGTACAACAACTAACCTTAATCGACATATAATGGGTCCCTAAAGTTTATCATACCAATTATTTATTCATAATGGTAAGTGTAAGCAACCGGTATGTCGTAATGAGGCCCGAATGGACGGGGCCTGCGGTCCGAGCGGGTCCACTGGGGCCTTCAAACTACTAACTTGATTGTTAAATTATATTAAATTGTATACATAACGGTGATAAGAAATCAATTCATATAACTGTGTATACTAGAGTACAGTAATATGTACTGGCTCTGTGGTCAAATTTCGACCATAATAAACTGGCGATTATTATGTATGCTGTCTTTTCAAATGTGGATTTTGAAACACATATTTCAAACAAAATTCAGCTTGTGCAATTTTCACCATGTAAACTTTAACCATGGCAAATCTCAAAATATATCGAAAGTAATACCCTTCATCTACATTGTAGATTATTTTAATTACCTTAGAAACTTTGTTGGCTACGGGCGTAGCATAACCGTAGCTCGTAGCATCGTAGCACACGTAGGCGGGATTTTTATCAAATAGCTATTGTTTTATTCCCAAAACTTAGTACATTGACTAACGATTTGTTGCGAAGATACTCTTATATTTACATTCCAATGATACGACAAAAGCTAAATTTAGTTTTAAAATGTGTAACAAAGTACATTTATTTTAAAATTTAAAGCTAATACTCGTAGATAATCTTACTTTTTGTGAATTGGCATGTTCCAGACAAGTTATTATTATCATTATAACTTTATGAAAATTGGAGGTGCGTGCCGGGTTTGAACTTAGGACCTCTCGTTTGAGAGACCTACATTTCAACCACTAAGCTAACAATAGTTAAGTTAGTTAACTCAATACTAACTTGGTCGCCAGTCAACCAAACAACTTTTAACGCTAACTTTATTATGACTTTTACCACCATTATTCAACTTTTAAACAGTTTTAGTTTATAAGAGCCTTTACTAAAGTTGCGTTATAACACAACTGTGTACAAACCTTTATTGAGTACGTCACCGCGTCGCGTTCAAGATGCGAAAGCAATTTAAGTTTAAACAATAGCCACGTTCATACTGTACATTGGAATATCAGTCTTGTAACTAGACAATAGAGTTCATAATACATATTTTCGTTGTGACAGGTACAAATGGTTATGTTTCAAGGTAGTTATTCTTGTAGTGTCGACGTATACTACGGATGTTTTGATGGCTGCTTTCATGATGTAGTGTGAACTGAGCCTATGTCTTATTCCGAGTTTCTAAAGCCGAGTTATGGCTAAGGTGTGCTTGGCATAGTTAAAGTTTACGTAGGGAAGAAATTCAGAGAGTTACGTATTGTGTAAAATTGGTATGTGTCACAATTTTATGTACGTAAATATAACAAAATCTACATTGCCATGCGTTTGATGCATAGTTTAGGCAAGACACGTTAATCAAACGTAATAACTATATGACATAATTATGGAGTTAAGGTACATATTAAATTTCCGCATAATTTTTAACCATGTAAATTTTAACTATGCCTAGTCTTACACCACCTACGTTGAATACTTAAAAAGTAATGCAAAATTAAACCTTTCCCGTATTAATTTAAAAACTATTTTCGTTACTTCTACCCTTTAAGAGTAGTTTAAAATATACATTCTTGTCTATATGTTACATCTAGTTTTATACTACGAACATACTCATAAAACTCGGGTTATATTTTTCAAACTTCGTAACCTACATCATCGTTCGCTAGGGGCGCTGTTGTAATCCGTTGTGTTGCATGCAATACGTGTCCGTGCATACATTACTTGTAAATGACCCTTAGGGGGCAGTATTGATGCAAGAAAGGGAAATACGGACTATGATCTTTAAAGGTTGTTTGGACTCAACCCTTTGATGGCCCATTACTGAGTATGGATCTCTCCTCATTACTGAGGAGGCCTAGAGCTTACTCTACCACGCTGCTCCAATGCGGATTCGCGATGTTTCCGTAGGATCATGTGAACGTTCATATGTTTGTGATTAAATCATAGTACAGTGGTGGAACCAGTAATTTTGTATGATCATAGGAAATATTATTTTTCAAGAGATCTTCAAATATGTGTACTTAAATCGTTCATTACTGGTGCCACGACCGCAGATTCAAATTCAAATAGTTTATTTCGTCTTAGGAACTAATAGCTCACTTAACGAACGTTAAAATTTATAATATTAATAATATTAAGAAATAATTGATAAAAAATAATTTACATCATTACAATAAAAAGTTGTTAAAGTCTCATAAGACGATAGTTTTCATAAAATCATCGACTTTATGAAGCAGATACATTATACTTAAGCCTAAGTAAGTAAGCTAGTGTCGACCGGGAGGAAAAAAACTCGGAGTAAAAGCTCTTCTGGTACTCATTAAATTTAGCAAATAGACACAGCAAATCTTAGCTCATAACATCAGTCTAGAAATAGGTTCTCTTGAGATAAATCTAATACCTTTTACGACAATAGTTCCGCGGGCGAAGCTGCGGGCGTTATGGTATTCAATATGGCAACAGTATTGGAATACAAATGACTTAATACCTATACCTAATAATTAGCGCAATACATTCATAGGTATTAGGTTTCACTGCAGAATACAATAGGTATCTACCTAGCCAACTAAAGGAACGAACCCCGTACAATATGTAATCAAATACACCGTAATGTCTGTACGTCTGTTTTGGCGTATATCAAATTTAATGATAGGCTGTAGTGTTTACATTTGAATCAACTATGGATGCGTTTTGATCTTTTTTTACTCGACGAGGGGGGTTATATGCTTTTCGAGCTTATGTATTGTATATGTCTGTTCATTTCTTGTCGGATTTTAACGTATGAAGTGTCTTTAGATTCGTTTCCAGTATCAAAGTAACAGGCTATACATTTTTTGAAACGGTGCAAGAAGTTAGTGGACCTTGTTGGCTAGCCCATGTTTCTCTAACAAACACAAAATATTCCATGAAAATCAGTCCAACTATATAAGTCTTTGACATGATAGAAGAAACTTTTGGACTTAAAGACGTAGCTCGATTAATCATACGTCTCTCTTTAACATTAAAACAAAAATCTAAATTCGAAAAAGATGCATAATAGTATAAACTGATGGAGTAATACATCTGAATATTCGTAGCATGTTTTGCAAAACAGAACATCTTATAATTGTCACCAAGATCGAATTAGAATACATACAAGTTTGTCCTAACACCTTAACTACAGGACTATAACATTTCCATATAACGAGTATAACTATTAACATATATCCAAGTTTCCACACGCATCCGTTATAAACTTCCAACTTTACTAAGTGTTACTATGAAACATAGTGTTAGGTTATTATTATCCTCAACTTCCCTTGTAAGTTAAGCTGGTAACTTAAACCTCTTGAGAATTGAAGGTAGTCCAGAAAGATAATTATCACGTATAGAGTACAATCATGAATGAAGACTACTAGTTTGTAAAATGGTTCGGTAATTCAAAGTTAAACTTTAAAGCGTGAAGTTTGGGCACATATTTTGTTGATCCCCTAGTGCGACTTCAGTCTAGAGTATTTTTCAGCGCTTATACGGTCGTTTCAGCATACGCGACTATACGCGCTCTATGATACGCGATTCAAAAAACCGGACGCGCGTAAACTGTCATATTTCGACGTGTTTGCTTGAATCTGTAATGGCGTTCTTTTAGTATCGGCATTGATACGAGCTTAGAAGTTGCGTTGCGCGTGTGTCAAAAGGCGCTCTTATACGTGCCTACATACGCTTCCAAAGACGACCTTATACGAGCGTAAAAAACGTTAATCTGAACCGCCCTTAGTTCTTTACATCAGGTAGTTGACCTTAAATTTTCATGTAGGTATCTTTAGTACATGCTTATTACATCGGACAACTTTTGCTATATCGTTGTGAAAACCGAAAAGTAAAATCTATAACCTGAGTTATAATTAAAAAAAGATTGAAGATTGTTTTTGTTTTCTTACTAGGTATTGTTAAATAGAATAACTACCAGCAATAAATAAAAAAATATTATTAAATATTATAATGTAAGTTTCTGGTTTTTGTTGACTTAAAGTCGCAAGGCCACTTTTATTTGGAAACAATGAGGAAAATTCAATAACTCGAAAATGGTACAGTTTTGTATAAGCACTTTAGGGAACATTAGATAGCTAATGCTTAGTAATAATAGCTTCAACGGGATCATGACCTTGTATATGCATGCAAAATTTCAGCTCAAAATGGGGGAGGAATCAGATATTTACGTTCTTTACTGTACATAGAAGGATTCGATCTTTAATCTCTATCAATGTTACAATATTCGCAGTGGAGTAATATGTCCACCGTACTAGCGGACGTAAGCCGCGTTTCATCCGTTCTATCTTCGTTACAACTGCTCCCAACGGCGTATAAATGATATTCATCAGTTACGTCGTGTGTAATATCGTCGACAAAATGAAATGAAATATTTATATGCCTTGTTTGTTTATTTTATCAACGCCGACGTAACAAAGGGATGAAAGGTACAGTCGTACGGAAAAATGTTTTGTTAAACTGTAATAAGACTTGGTGATTAAAAATTTAAAGTACGAGTTGGGCTTTGGAATGTGGAGTATTTGATAATAATTCACAGTATCAATGCTGAAAAAAATATGTCAATTTGCACACGGACTTAAAAAAATTAGGCCCCTAATAAGTTATTTTATATATTTTTTAAAACTTTTTTGAAAATTGGTAAAATTTTTTTTGATAACATTTTTTGTAGCTACTATCAAACCCACCTTTAATCAGATACCTACCTATTAAGTAACCATGAACGAAAATCACCGAATCATGTTGAAATTCACGACAATAGGGGTATGACGCACACGCTGATGCGCCGTCCGGGCATTCGTGAAGGGCATCCGGCGTGCCCTCATTACGCTGTGCCCGGACATGCGATCAATGGGCACGCGCTCTGAATGGACGTAGCCAGTTACGTGGCACTCGGACAATGTGCAAGCTTCGTATGTTCGTGATACGACTATTTGTGAGTGTTTTATTTTATTCCATTGTTTTTATGTTGGAAGTATTTCTTTTGGTGTATTTTTTTATTTTTTGGAAAACTGAAAACTTTTAATGTTTCGCTATTTAAAAAATCGCTAAAAAAGAAGATAAACCTAAGAAATAAAAAAAAAACTATTACATCACACAAGGGGTCACATACAGATAAAACAAACTAGGTAATTGCCAGACTTATTTATAATTTTCTTAAAAGTTTTTTTATAAATTATTAAATGTAGCAAACAATGAAACTAAAATAGATAGTCGACATACGAATAAACTTACAAAATTTATCATAAAAATGTACACCAAGCCCCAAAAAACATCGACGCGCAATATTGCTATATACAAAACTCTAGATTATATATAAAATTTCTTATATTATCGCGTCTGGTATGCAGATACGTGGATATGTGCAAAATTCGGATTTTACGAGTGTTTCCGTGAGCCGGTAACCTGCGGTGCTCAATTCGTTCCGGACGGCGCGCGGCGGTATGTAGGGGTGAAGTGAATGTGTTCGAGGCCAGTCGCATTTTTTGGCAAACGTGCAAGGATTGTTTTATGAGCCAGTATTTCGTTTTTATATTTTATCTTTATCGGCTATGGTGCTATGATAGTTAAGTTACATTTATTAGTAGATTACGTATGTAAAATGGGAAGTTTATTTCTTCGAATAAATATTTTTGTTTTCAAGGGTTATAAAAATCTTGCAAGTTATTGAGGAAAATACAGTACTTAATTGAAATTACGGTCAATATACCATAATTAACGTTTTTAATTATTTAGGTTTTTTAATTATTTGTGGAAGTCCAGGGATGATTTAAAAAGGTGAGTAAACGAAAAATTTTTTAGCTTTTTTGTTGATTCTGAGGTAGTACAAAGTTTGCCGTGTCAGCTAGTTATACATATAAATGTAATTTGATTTCTTTTACAACTTCGTAATGTAATTTAAACTGTTAAAGTTTTTAAATTAAGTAAAACTTCTTAAACGAAATAAATAACTTGACTTTGACTTTGAATTTACTTTTGTTTCTTGTTCGAGTTTGTTTCACTGCATTGAAAAGACTGAAAATTCTGTTACACAAATTACATTAAATATTTACCTATCGACCTTTTCGTAGAAGAGACATTCAAACCACGAACCTAAAATTAAAACCGGAAAAAAATAAAACACGACCTAAAATTCAAAATCCAGGAAAGCATGTTTTTGAAATTCCTAACAAGTTTTTCGAAAATCCGCGTATGTGAATTTCATCGCGACTTCATTACTGCGAGCGGCTATCTGCATCGGTCAATTCGTTCCAGCCCACGGTTCGGGCTTGCGAATTTTCACCGAAAACAGGTGTTGTAGAGTTTCACCATATTTTTCCTGTTGTCCAAGCACTGGACCGAAATATTTGCAAGCGAGCAAAAAAGTTCCCGAATGTACCGCTAAGCCAGATTAGTTATCATTTCAAAAGCAAATATAACTCGGCTGCGGTTTTATCACCCGTGTGATGGTAAAAAAGATTTGCTTTGGTTCTGTCCCGCTTTTGTAAGCACTGTTGTAAAGATTCGTGTCAGGTTTTTTGTTAAATACTTTTGTGTGTTGTATTATCAAATTCAAACAATCTTTTATGTAGACATTATAACTAGATCTTCTTATTAAATTAAATAATTTGTGATAAAATTAATTAACCCTAAATGTTCGAGTAAATATTTTGCGTAACAGATATTGGATTTTAATTTACAATGTGAGATTTTTTATTTCTTTAAAAATAAAATTTTGAGTTTCCACATTTTTTTGCATACAGTAGTTATAAGATCAACAATAAAGGAAACGTACCTAAAAATTTTCGTTACATTCAGCTACTTTTAAGTTTAACTAAATTGTAATAGATGTATTTCTCAAATGCTTACACATCAAGATGTTACTCGTAAGTTGCAAAGAAAGCAACATTAATTTTATATGCGGTCAGAAATTCAGAACATTTTCAAACCGTAACAGGTCAAAGATACTCTACAAGTCAGCACGTAAACATTTCAAATACACCACCAAATTTCCCAGGAAACATTTTTATCGTTTTCTCAACGAAAATATCTCAGTCTAGTGAGGATTTTCGCTTGCATATTACACCTATAATTCACAAGAGCGTGTAATAAAACTTAACTCGTCGACTCTAGCATGTTTGGTGAAAATCTTCTGAAGATCCCACCAGTTATGTAGACCCCTTGAGTTTTACGTCGTTCATATTACTTTCTTCTCATATTGATATGCTGACAGCTCATGTTATAATGGATGGAAAAGCTTTTCATATAATAGGGTAAACACATTAGCTAAGACGCCTCTCGCGAATCAACCCACATGCACTCAATTTGCGTTGGATTTATAGTTGAAGGGCTTTCTGAGGCCGCTTATAAAAAGATCAGCCTTATGTTATAACGATTTTCTAAACGACTTGAAGCATCATTGAAATTTCTTTTTGATAGGACGTGAGAGCATAATATCTGTTTTTGATATTAAATTGGTAGAATAGTAAATGATTTATCCGTTGACATTTGAAGGGTCGATAATGTTTCGAAATGTTCTGTACAAGGCTTTAAATCTGTTTCTATTTCTATAGTAAAAACGTTGCAGAGCTGACTCTTTGAAAGAAATGATATAACTTACTCATAGTCACTTTCATCAGGACGAATTTAATCATACCTTACACGCTGAAATGAGCGTACCAAAAAACAGACATGAATACTCAAAAAAACATTTCCCTATATCTCCTCTTACGGAATCGAGTCAGTACACGTGCGTAGTGCAGTGAAATAATTTGCTAATTTCTGAATTACTTGCATTTTTTTGTGTCAAAATTAGGTGATACACTCACAAAATAATGTATCACAATTTTTAAACCTACACCTGTGGAAAACGCGTGAAATAATTTGCTAGCGACATTATTCTACAAAGAGTCAGCTCTGCAACGTAACTGTCAGCTCTGCAACAGCACATAACGAGCCCGCGGCGGATGTGAGCGGCGCGGACGATACTTCCGCGAGCCGACGACGTATCACGTCGATGTGGATGTCGAGTTTCTAATAACAGGGTTGACTGTTTACGTTATTATTTATTTCTAAAGTTGATTTATGTTTTAATGTTTTTATTAGTTGCATGTAGGGAACACGTAGAACACTACTAAAGGAAATCTGTGTTTTAATTTTTTTTCTAAATTACTTGCTTTTTGTTTGAGTTAAAATTAGGTGATACTAACTCACAAAAACTGTATCGTTACTTTTAAACTTACACGTGTAGAAAACGCGTGAAATTATTTATTAGCGACTTTTTTGACGATACTTCTACGAGCGGACGACGTCCACGTCGATGTGAATCTCGAGTTTCTAATAATAGGGTTGACTGTTTATTGAATTTTTCTTTGTATATCTTTCATTATAAATATAAGACAACTGATTCATAGCTTTGACTGTCAATGTTTATGTTAATCGTAGTCATAATTATTGTGAAATACAATTTTGTGCATTCTAAAATATATGCTGAATACTATAAGCACCTCGAATTGTTTAAATCAGTAAAGCTACAGCAGCTGACATCAAAATTAATTATTTGCGAAAATAAAAAATAAATCTACGTAAAAAAAAATATGTCAAAAAAAAAAGAAAAAATAATAACGTGTTGTGGCAACCCTACGTCTCGAGTTCGCTACAGTGACATGTAACACAAGCTCTTCAACAAATGCCGCTATCATTGTACTAGCGTGACGTAGGGACGGCACTTTGTCCAGTGTACTGCGAATACAACCTTACACAGACAAATAATGTACTACTTCAGGATTCAAAACCTACATGTTAACCTGACTTTGCCTACGAAAGGATCCCCGAAACGCAAAAATAGGGTTGACGTGTCTGTCTGTAGCATCGTAGCTCCCAAACGGATGAAGTGATTTCAATTTTTTTTGTATCAAAGGTGGCTTATTTAGTAGTTTTCTTAGAGTTTGAACTAAGGAGCTCTGGTTCGGGAGACCAACTATTAAACCACTAAGCTATCACTGCTAATGGTAAACATTGCGCCATACGAATCGATGATATCTATTCATATGTTTACTCCGCATTTAGGTAAATCGTTTGTAAGTGCAAGCAAAATCTATTTTTACATTTGTAGCTATTTCCACTCAAATGCACTTCGCTCTATTTCCGTTTGCAGACATTGACATAAATTCACTTTTAGCTTTGACGTCATAGATTCTCTCGTATGATAAATTTGCAACAATTTATAAGCGCTACACTCAAATTAAATGTTATCTTTGCGCTCTTGCTGAATTAATCTGTATTCGTATTTTAACCAAACTGTATCAATAGGAGGGTAATGTTTTTTCAAGCGAATGTATGTACAATTCTTTGGCATGCTCTACAGTCTTACAACCTGACGGATTTCAACTTGTAAGGTGTTATTGGATTTGCCTCGATTGTGGGAGTAACATAGGCTATACAATTTTTCAAACCCTCTGATTTTTTGTTAGGTTTTTTTTTGCTTTTCTGTTAATTATTATTGTGGAAACAATACTTTTATTACCCTACTAAGGAAGGTACATAAATTGACATTTATTCTTCATCATTCTATTATCTATAGACAGAACTACATTACAATTTCACACAGATACAAATACCTCATTATATCCAAATTCTAAGATTGAAACTAGGTGAGAATCCAAATATCAACTTTCAATGTAGGTATTCGTCGCACGAAGTAAACGTGCATAATTCATTCAATTTCAGATTCCGACGAAACACACTTAAGAGCCTTTATCCTCTCTACATACATACATACGAGGAAAGTATGACATTGTTTGAATAACGGAATAGAAATTCATGAACTGAACATTTTAGTAAACTGTCACAAATTCATGTTCTAAATATAGAAACTTAAAACGGAGGTAGAGCGAATCAAATTAAAATAAATTATTCATACGCAACGGGCATTTATTGTGTAATTTTGTGACGTCACTTGTGAGATTTTGTTTGAAGAATAGAGACTTTTGTTATTCCACTACACGAGGTATATGATTTTGAATTATGAAGGTATATAATATGTGGTGTATATCTATGAGCTGATCTCTTTTATTTGTTATATTATATAGTAAAGGTGTACCAAAATCATATACGTACGTAAAAAACGCCATGGTATTGTAAAAAGAGCTTTGCGTGAAAACTTGAAAAGCTGACCTATTGTGTCGTATTTTCTTTTGAGTAGGAGCGAAATAG
>LGAG01001185.1:26706-37291 GCA_001278395.1 Lerema accius | reverse complement strand
CCACACGCTACTACACGCTACCACTCGCCAATCGTTGAGCAACCAGCGCGTGCCAGCCACCCTCTACAAAGATACAAGTAGCGCACTAACTGAGTTACACTCACATACACCACACTTGTAACGGGTATCCGATTTATGTTTCACATGTTTGAAGTAGGTAGTCGATTACAAGAAATGATTTTGATTAAATTTACTGCCCTATTCGATTGATACCCGCACTTGGTTTGAATGGATACTACAAATTATTTATGTAGACAGTATCCGTATTTCACAAAAGCCCTATTAAGGAGTAGGAGGATTATAAAAGTACAGTGTAAAGATGTTTAAAAGTTTTAGGAAAATAATTAACGAACATGCATAAACTTCAATCAATTTCTTTGTACACATAGAAAACATCAAATGATCATTGTCATATGTAAGTGACACCAGTCGCCATACCGGCACAGACTAGTTCTCATCACTAGACCCCGTTGTTACGAGCTAATATTGTGTTTAATCTGGTTTAACCGGTTAACTCGTATCTAATCCGATCAGTCATGACGATTTCCTGTTACCAAGCCTAAACAATTTTACCGACGCCCTCTAGACAAATTGCTTTTGTAGTACTGATAACGCTTGTAGATAGATTTTCGTGGAAGGGCGATTGTGTCAACGAGGTGATAATCTCATAAGCATGTTAAATCCTGTAGTAATTACAACAGATTATGAAGGTCGCAACAACCTTTTATCATCAGGTGCCAAAGCCAATGGTGATGGAAGAAACGGAGATTAAGTTAGGCGCAAGAATAGATGAAGTCTATCAAACTAATTCTGGTAAATGTTATCAAGTTTATGGATATTCTGGTTCGATTTCAACGAGGGAGGTTGCCGGCGCCGCAGACGCCAGCATACTAATAATAAGAAACGGGAACTTCTCATTGGCATTTCGCGCGCACTGCGCTATTGGAAATCGTACTGGCAAACAATGGACAATAAACGTCACTAATTTCGTTCCCAATTCAAATTGTCGATTTATGGGACAGTCAAAGCAAAAGCCTCGTTTCGGCATTGAGGACACGTCCTAGATCATAGTTTTAGGTGACACACTACGTCGGTTTTCGGTCAGTAAGGAGAAATTGCTGTCTAATAAATCTTTAAAAAAATATCATTGGATGAATATAAAATACATGTCCTATCATAGTCGTGCTGACAACACAACATAAAGGGACCCCATAAAAGTAATTTACATCAGCTTAAGCGTAGTGCGTTGCGATCTCCATGCCTTCTCAAATTGCAAAAATTTAAGATTGGTATGATTATCCATTATCCAAGGTTATTTTATAGCAAAACACAACTTCGCAGAAAACAACATGCCTATAACTGGCTGCATGACTTACAGAGACTGTGGTGTTAAATAAGGAGCGAGGGAGAAACCGGCCTCCGCTGCGACCGCTACTTACCTGTAAAGACCAGAAACTAGTTGAGTAACAAGGCAAATTAGACAGCGCGGTTACAGCACACAGGAAGCACTTGCGTTAGACAAGCTCATACCACACCACACACGTCAAATCACATGATGCCCATGATGAAGTAAATGCAACCCGAGTTAATTGTTGATGGTTTGATTTGAACTAAAACAGTGTACCTAAACGCGAAGTTAACGACAGCGAAAGCTAACGTAAAGATTTATTTCTCAACTCAACTCTTTACCATTAAAATATAACTGGCTAAGGAAAACGTGTAACTGGTTTTCATATATGTATGTGTATCCTAAGTAGCCACTCATTCGTTACAAGTGATCATTTCAATCCATTCGTATATTCAGTTTGGAACTATACATATTTCTATTAAAGTCTATTAGACAATAAGGTATTATTATTTCTGCAGCATTGCAGTCGAAGTCACTACTCATTTGATGATGTGAACTATTTTTATTGTCTTTGTTACTATCTATGGCGTAATTCCTCCATCAGTTTCTAAATTTGTATTACCCGCACTAACAATCCATAAAAGTGGTTTCGTATTACTAAATCCCAATTTTGTCATCGGATCACAAAACTTAATTAGAACTTTTTTAAGTATCGCTGGTACCAAATCCTAATACTCTTGTAACAAGAAATCAAGGCTCAACCAACTGGCTTCAGGGCAAAATTGGCAATTACCCTTATCGCACCCTACATCTCCTCTGCGGTCTGATTGTACACGAAGCGTAATATTTTCATAATGAGGAACGGCGGTGGCATGCTGTCTAACTCTATGCTAATACTTATTTCCTTATTGGAATCGAGCAGTGGGCGAGTCGAGTCGCGTGACTTGCTTACTGCGGCGTCTTACCGATATGCCGTTGCCGACATTGCCGTACACCGCTCTATGTAGGTCGAATATCACCTTACGTGAAACACGAGCCCCACTTACAGGCATTCGTGTACGACTATACACTCGACTATCGGCTACTGCGATTGGGCGATATTGTTTCACGTATACTTCCAAGCGTTTATTTCCGACACATTTTATGGCGTAAAACGGAACGCCGTTATTATTCTTACATCACTTTGCTGTCTGCTACAGCCATGAGTGTGCGCTAAAAACGTCGAGTCTTCTTGACTTTGAAAAATTACAATATCACGATCAAAATGGAGCAAGAAATGAATAACGTAGGTATTGATAAAACCTTTAAAGGCGCCGGCATATTTGCACTACGGTTATGATATGAAAAAATGCAATCTTTATTCCATATCTAACAGCATTGCCATATATTTTGGAAATATATTTGGTGCCAATGTTAACAGAAAAGGCATTTGTGTAGAGAAGCAGGGGGCAGGCTCATCAACATAGTCAACGTAGAAGGCGATCACCATAGAGGACGCTAACTGGTAACAGAAGGGGCAGATTGCGAATAACTGACGGAGGTGGTCGGTGCAGTTTTACCATCGATCGAGCGCAGCGCCGCGACCTACCGCCACTTACGACCACACCTGATCGAACGTAAAGTCCCTTTCAATAAAAGTTAGGAACCATGAAAACTGTTACAGTTGACCAGCATCGAAACAAAACTGTCTATTATATAACAGCTAAGAAGAAAAGAGGAAAATATAATCCAATAGTTGTGCTGTTCAACATTGTCACCCAAATGTGTCTGCCTAAATATGGGCCCATGAAAAGCAACTTAAAAAGTTACAGGGGGTAGAAAAATTGTTGAAGTTAAAAGGGAAATAGTGTTGAGTGTTTGAACAGTCATAAAAAGTCGGTGGTTTATGTTGAATTGAATCCAACATTGGTTTAGTAAATCGACTGCAAGACTTAAGGGTAGGTACCTACCATATCACGTATCTATAATTTACATCAAAATACTAAACGTGACCAAGGGGCCAAGCCCCCAACCCATTCACTAAAGGCCTATCAAAATTCTGATATCTACACAGCGATCTAAGATGCTTTTTCTTTATTCGACCATAACCTCAATTCACTTTTACTTTCGCATGAGCAAGCTGTTATTGTATTTCTAATTCCGAACATTTTGGTAGTTTCTGAATTGGGAATCAACTCATTAAGTAGGCGATGTGGATAAGAGTAGTCCGAAAATATTCTTTAGTCTAGGATTGGCAACTTAGTTGATTTGGAGTTTAAGTAGAAATAACGATTAAAATACGAAATACAAAATTGTGAAATTCAGTCGACAAGTAATTGTTTGCGCTGAAATAATTGGACTGCCAAATTATGATATATAATTATTTATACAAAATAAATGATGGAATCTAGAACGCTTCTATAAATAAAAATATAATTTTAAAGGTTTTATTTTGAGAGTTAAATTCGTACGTAATTACCATATTCCAATTAGTGTCCAGTTAAGGCTATAAATATTTTTGATAAACAGCCAAACAGCCGCGAATAAGGAAAATAAACGTAAACATTTAACTAATTGGTGTTTATAGTCGATCTAACCTTGGTATAGAGAATTAACTGAAATTAAATGAATTAATCTAAAATACCGGACTGCTCAACATATATAGGCGCCATATTAAAAAATTATAAAACTTATGTCACTTCCACGAGAGAGAGACGAATCCAATGACATTATTATGTTTTAATCCGTTAAGCCGTTTAGGCTGTATAGCACACCAAATATATTGAAATACAATAAGCTCGAAACATGAACCTCCTTTTAACGTAGTCGGGTAAAAACCTAAAAACAAAAGTGAGTGTCACGATTTAGTAGTAGATGATAAACAATAGTGAGAAGGCAAAGGTCAAATGTTAGTTGGGTCGGTAGCAAGTTAGCAACCTTGGGGCGGCTCGTACGCAGCCCGGCGACCCCGGCGTCCCCGGCGGAAGGCCAGGCGGCGGGGCCCTGTGGAAACCTTACCTTCGTCTAGGGTTACCAACAATGCGGTTTAAGAGAAAACATCCAGCTTGACTACTTTTCGCCTAACTTTGTCCCATTGATAAAACCTGCGCAATCAATCAGTACCTAGCTAACTAAGATAACGTAAAGTCTTAGTACTGTGTATATAAGTACAGTTCAGGTAAGTTGTATCGATAAAATAACTTCTGAATGGTAACCCTAAAAGCGTCACTAATCGCAATCTCTATGAAAAACGTTTGAAAAGGTATCGACAGAAACCGCATCTCAAGGTTCAAATGTTCACAGACCGTTAAGTTACTACCGTATCTGGAATTTCCTTTATTGCACTGATTTTACAAAGGTTTCAGCAGTGAGCATGAACTCCACATCATGGTTCGTAGATTTCAAAATTCTAAAGGTTTCGATCTGCTATCGAAGACTATTACATTTTAGACTATAGACTAGTTATATCTAAATATCTATTATGACTGACAGCTATCAATGTCAACTGCACCTGTCTGTCGACGGGGCCTTGCCGCTGATGTGATCAGAAGTTGGGATTTTATTACAAAAATTAAATATTCTATAACCCATATTAAACATCAAACTTGACGGCAAGACATTAACAGCACCACAGCCCAATATACAGATAGCTTTCCTGGCAAACAAAAATAAGAGATCACAAACAAAAATAACAGATCACATCATGTCTCCACGATTACGACGACGATTTGCGATTTGATGCATGAGATAATTGTAAAGTACAAGTTAGGTAAAGTAAGGTTGTGGAACAAGTTCCACTACATATAGCCAATGTTTTGATACGAACGTAACTTTCCGAAGAACTTTAGCACTCGCGGACGTTGTATCCCGGTCTGATAGGCGGTCCACCGCAACTGTTATCTGCCATCCGTTATTCCCATTCCCACCGTTCAACATCCTCGGTCAGTTCGGTCATCCTCCATATAATGTGTTTTTGTGAACTCTGCACTGTTTTTTTTATGATAACATCTATTCAAGCGCCAATGCAATCGTGTCGAACGAAATTTTGAATTGAACTACAGCCCCGATTCTTGTTATATTTTCAATTTTAATTAACATAGCGATAATTGATATAAATGTTAAAAATACGTGAAACAGCAAACAGACTTCCTTTCAAGAAACAAAATTTATTGATACAATGAAGTAAAATTGTCACGAAGAGATGGAGTGACAATACCACGGTATTTCAATGGTACCTATCGGTCTTAAATAAAATTGAATTAGTAATGTGTTAAAATGATTCTGCCACATTACGATTAAGACCCAGTTAAATTATTTGCAAATTAGCAGGTTTGGTATGAAATAAAGTGAAAAGGTGTAGATAAATGAGTTGTACTCGTATGTACTTAATTTTCTTAAATTTTCCTGCATTTTTGCCGAGACCCCCTTTCTCAAAAGTAAGATTAGATGAGATTCCGCTCAACCCTGTCTCCCCTTGAAAGCCACACGTAATTAATGGACGCCCCCTAATGTTTTCAACGTCCAAAGCAACGGAGCAGACACGCGCATTGTTTAAAGTGAATTTGAAATCTACTTTTAGCAGACGTAATTCACTTATACACCTTGATCTGATTTATCTTATTTCACTTCACTCACCTACGCTTGAGCGAACTTTAAATTCAATCTTCGTCGCTGAGCGCTCAGCTAGTAGTGACTTGTTTATTACTATTACTTAGAAGATCAAATCTAAAGTGATTATTAAACTCTTAATCATCGTTAACTGACCAGATTATTGCTCTGTTCACACAATTATCGTTATAATTATAAGTAAGTCACAGATGTCTACGGAACCCCGTTAAAATGGGGTACCACCTTCCACATAGAAAAAACAACTAATCTTAAACTTTCCTTTCGGCTCTTATGTAAATTTTTTCTATGGCGGGTTTTACAAAATATGCCTTTTTCTTATTATTTCTAGTAAAAAGGAAGGATACCATTCACATAGCCCCGTCAATATAATTACTGATCATATTGATAGATATAATAGTAGCATATCGATCATATAATTATTCAAATGCCCGGACATTATCTACATATAATGCTAAAAACAACTCTTGGTCAATGACACATTCAATCAGTATAGGTTGTTCTGAACTTCTGACACTGAGATGCTACACTTTCACTGCACCTCCCCCCTGCCTCTTGTCTACCTCAGCCTATTGTTCCGACTTCAGCCCGCCACGCGCCACAGCGGGCCGCAGTTTACAACTCCTGCTCGGTTTATAAAAGTTATCAAA
The DNA here is from genome assembly GCA_001278395.1 of Lerema accius. Classification (NCBI taxonomy): domain Eukaryota; kingdom Metazoa; phylum Arthropoda; class Insecta; order Lepidoptera; family Hesperiidae; genus Lerema; species Lerema accius. Next base: position 30,688 of record LGAG01001185.1, on the reverse strand, counting down.
AGTTGACGTATGTCATAAGTTTTGTTTACCGACACTAGTGTGTAAATGTTTCGTAACAACTAATATATTTTATATTGTAACAAAAAAACACATTACAACACACTACAATGATGTAGGTAAATTATGGTTGCCACGTGTACTACCTACCAACCAACATTTTCCTCGTCCAAGTTGATCAAATATTTAGTTAATAAAAATAATTTGCATTACATAAATTACGACAAGCGACATTTTTATAACAATGGAACATGAATAATGATATGTAATGAGTTTAACCGTTGTCACGTACGTGTAGAAGTCGGTATACCTACGACGTACATTTTACAAGCACGTTTTCTACGAATCAATAATTTTAAATTAATAAATGTTGTACTGACATTTAATGATCTGTCAGCAAGTAACGAGAACACATCACATCGTATGTCTGATTAATCACCTATGTAGCACCTGTATACAGTATTCATCGCAGGTAAGTATTCACGAACGGGCCGAGTCATTGTTGTCGTCAGGCAGGTATTGAGTAAGTGTCGAGAAATCGAGGCCAATTTGAGACAATTACCAATTGTTAAACGATTCCCGGAGCGGGGGGCGAGTGCGGCGTGAGGGGCAAGGGGACTAGGGGGCGACCTTGAGGGCGTCGCGGCGTGAGGGGCGGCGCGCTACGCACGTGCGGCGCGAGGTGCCGCTTGCCAACTCGCAAACAGCCGGCTACCGCAAATTTAATTAATCGACTGCTAATAACACCACTGTAGACATTTAACGCATTAACTAAGTCTAAAGGACACGGCTAAGTTAATTCCGGACACGCATTTAGTACGTGGCAACGGTGATTCGATTTATGAAACAACAGAGGCTTTCTCCGCTAGCAGTAAATCTGAGTATAGATAAAAACCTCCAACAAAAAAATATAACAGATAACAGATTGAAGTGAGTTTGAATATGAGTGAATTTATTTTGCGATTTCATTAACCATGATAAACAGAATATCGTTAAAAACTACTTGTCGTGCATTGGGAGAACACCGCGTGATCTCTGTAAGCACATTATTTGAAAAAAATACCGACGATGAAAGGAGCAAAGAAACAAACTCAAACTACAACATAGAAGTTGTAAAGTTTCACAAGATTGACACAAATACAGAAATATACGGGGCTTAGATGAATAGAAGCGTTTACTAAATGCATCTATCAATAAATGCTAGGACGCCGCTACGCACGTTACGGGAAAGTGTAACAAAGCGAGTCGGTGTTTTCTCAAGAATGCGATTCTTACAAAGAATGTTGTCGTCGCTTGCGAGTATCTACGGATTTACTTCGCGTGTCAGCCTGTACGGTTTCTACACGCGGCAATAGGTACCACTCCACACCATCGTACTAGCGCAACACCGGCTGCATGTTCACATCGAGTATCGATCAAGTCATATCGAACTCATAAATATCTTGAAATGTTCGAGAATCGAAATAAATAAGGACAAATTGGGTCAGGTGTTTTAATAATAAATAGTTGCAGTGGAAGTTCGGATAAGCCTTTTATAACATCTGTTAATTTTGTGAAGTTTTCAGTTCATTTAGCCTAAGACCCAAGGAATTTTGGATGAGCGAAACCAATGAAAAGCATCGTAGAATCTATGTCAACCAGGCTATAAAAGCAAGTCAGTTCAATACAACATTCGGACTGAACAAAAAGAGCATACTAAAATGAACAAGCTTAGGACACAACAAGCAAAAACACGCTGGAATACTAAACAATATCCCGTGCACTGAAGTAATTTCGGTTCTCTTTACCTCCAAGTCAAACTTTGCAGATATATTGACCCGAACTTTTAGTAAGTACGAACCCATACCACGATCGTTCAACTGTATCTCATTTGTGAACAAGTGGTTGACCTTTCCTGGCCATTCGAGAACTTTTTCGAGATAAAGTACCGACATCGCAATTTCCTAATCTTCAAGATCTCTAGATTAAAGTATTTTCTTCTTCTGATGTTCCTCATGTTTCATGAGCTTATTCAACCGACACGCAACATAAAGTAACAATTAGAGTCATTTGTACTATAATTTTTTTTATTGATAATGACGTTTTTTAAAATTGATTTTGTTCTATGGCCTGTAATTGCTCCATTATTTTTTCAAGTCGTTTAAAATTAGAATGTGTCCATCCGCTCAATATACAGATTTCGATTTCCTAACCTGAGAATTAGTACAAAACTATCGTAATTTGCAGAACTTAGAAAATTCAACGAATATATTCCAAAACAATTTTATAGCAATCCTTTCTTCAGAAGTTGATAATTACGTGATGGCTTTAAAAGACCATTCGAGAGCATTGACTAAATTTTGGGCGTTAATCAATAAAATGTTTTTATGGGCGATATCACATTTCAGTCCACTTTCGAACATTACGTTTAAATCAGCGCAGCTCAGCTAGCCCACCCGTCGTTTATGGTAATATTTATGATTTCTAATCACAACAAACGCAAAATCATAAGCGCAAATTATTCCGGAATACGCTCTCGAAGAAAAACCAGTCACGATTTTCTTCAAGGAAGAAGCGGGTCAAATCGATTACGGAACGAGTTCCGAAACCCCGACCTCGCAATGTTTTCACCGCTGTCGCACATCAATCAGCTCCGAGAAAATGATGTTTAATGAAGACTTCCAACCGCCAAAATATATTTCGGTTTGATCTCGAAAATGATGGGAAATTTGCCAAACTAATTTTAATATTAATTTCCAGATGACATCGTTGCCTTTATTGATAAGATTATGACGCGAGGCAAAATGTGAGTACCCATCTAATAGGAAGTTGATGAGGCGAATAACGAAGTAAAAAAATGCTGCGACAATTTACTTAACGAGGAACTAAGAACAAGTTGCGTAAGGGCTTGAGTTTGAGTCACCTACTTCATCAATACATTGTAAAATTACAAGATACTTCAAAGATTTATTTTTAGTGCTGTAAGTTTTATCGTGAATTCCCATGTTATTCTTACCATGTCTAAAGAATTATGCGTGCCTCAAGTACCAGCCTTCAAAACGGTAAAAGATTATTTCGGCTTTCGGCTCCATTAATTAGAAATGTTGAGAGCACTACTGGAATATTTTATTTTATTACGGAAAGAAAATATATGCAATTTTCTTATACGTTTCATTCATCGACAACCTGAAATATATTGCCATTGCCGTTTGGCGCGTATTCACTATTCGAAAGTAAACCGCATGTATACGAAAATTATTGTCCTTAGCTACAAGCCAAACATTGATTATATGGATGGAAGATTTCCAACAAAACGAATTTTATTGCATGTGGCAAAACATTTCCGCAATTTAACGACCGAAAACCGGATGTGATCGACACGACTAAGACCGCATTAAGAGTTTTTGACAAATAGAGAATGAATCCGTCTAAGGATGAATCTTGCTGGGATATAGACGGGCACCTCGTCATTGACGGCGACTAGTTGACGATGATGATTTAGAGCGATGAAGCTGATGGAAGTAGTGTTCGTGGTGCGACGGCGTTGCGGCGGCGCGTCAAGCGTATCGGGGCCGCGGGTCCCGTTACAACTGTACCGCAGCGCGCCCGAACGAACCGTGCTACCGCCACCATATTTTACCATTTACCAGCGAATCATAAAAAATCTTCGGGTTTAGCCCACGGTCTAATCTCCGGATTGTCGGTAACCGTAAGCTCATTGTTACGAACTGCGGTGGTTAACAGTGCTCGCATCGCATCGCTACACCCGCAAAGTATGCGCAATGACGTAAAGCACGGATCGCGCGAGCAACACTCGATCAACACGAGCCGTTGCTACATATGCATCGGTATATTCGTTTCGAGTCGTCGAACCCTCATAGGAGTATGGCAATATTTACAGAGTGGCAGTCCAAGAAATATTGAAGGCGACTTACATATAACTTATCGCTACTTCGAGGCACATAGAGTGGCGGTGGCGGTGGAGGCATGAGGGGCCCTCGCGACG
>LGAG01001179.1:88250-115801 GCA_001278395.1 Lerema accius | reverse complement strand
TCGGAGGTCACCAATTGTAGAGGAGTGCGATATCAAAGACGGTTCGGATCGTAATCATTTTTATTGTAAATAGTCCCTATATTTATACAAAAATAAAGCAAATCAGTCAGTCCTGTGACCGGGGTGGTCGTGGTCAGGCCGTGGTCACTACGGAGACAGGAGACCGGAGGCGGTGACCTCCATTCGGCGATCGATTTAGGCCGCGCGCACTATTGAATGTTATAACGCTTTTCTATTCCGACAATATGTGGTTTTAATAGTTAATAGCTTCGAGTCGATTCATTACCTCTTTGATATGTCATTTTATCTGTCATTGGATCAAATACAGATTTATTAGTTATGGTTTTTGGTCTTTAAAGTTAACATTTAATGTTCTTTCTTTAGTTATAAAGAAAAAGTTGATCTTCTTGGAAGAAGCCGGTTCGTTACTTATTCTTGTTGCGAGACATCTTTGATCGTCGTTAGTATGGCTTGGTGTAATTTCTGGCAGTAGATATGGTTGGGTTTTGAAGTAAATAGCAGGAGTAATAATAAATAGCGATAAGCGGGTATAGCGGGGATTACTATACGTAATGATGTTATGAGAGTGCGCATGCCACGTGCTACTATCGTTGAAATTATACCTTCGAATAGAGTACGACGCGCGACGTCGCGGTCGGCCGACCGACACAGTCCGAGCGTAAGAAAGTAAACTGGGACTGAGCGGGTTATCTCGAGATAAGGATTTATTGGTCTGCATTGTGAACTGAGCGTATAACTTTAATGCCTTGAACCCGGTTACAATTTGCCTAGTAAACTAACTCGGTAGTGGTGAAACTAGATTATTGAATATAATTGATGTTATAGTTTAACCTATATCTTCGACTTTCGCTTCTCAGTAGGAGCTAGAAACTACTTTTGCGTAAACAAATTTTAGGTTTATTTACTATCGTGTCATGTGCCACTTATTAACTACTCTGTAGGTATCAGTTACAGACGGTCACATTATGATTTCTAAAAGACAGTCATCTGAACGTATGTAATCAAGTGATTATTGAAGGGCGGCAAATCCCACATTTTTCTGGGAACGAACAGTCCGAATCACCGCGGCTTGAGCAAGCGGAATTCCAATAAAAGCGATTTTATGCAATTACCGTGCCGCCGGCAGTCATTACCGGAGCCGGCACAGTCACGGCGCCGGCGCCGGCCCGTCCACACTGCCCCACACTAGAACTGCAATAATATTACGTGTCGTCGCTGTTAAACGGTTTAACTATTTCAGTATTTTGCTATGAGCATCAGGCAAATGTAGCTATAGTAGTTAGTAACTGCACGTTTGTATTGTATTGTATTCTATAGTTACGTTCCTAATGTCAAGTTGTCCGGCCCGAACTGCCCCCGACCGATCCGATATCGTACGTCGTGTTGTGCTTGCAGTGTGAAGTGTTCCTTATCATCGCAGACACGCCTGTCACGATCAAGAGCCGTCGGATAAACCCTTCGCTTTTAGTAATATTTTAGATTATTTATGAAAAAATTCATAGGGAAAATATGTTGTACATACCCATTTTTTACACTTAATTGTTTTCCTAATAAATATTACCATAAAAAATGGTGTTCATATTTTAGGTAGTAAGCCTATTATGTATGGGGTGAGTAAAAGTTACTAGGGAACTTTGTTTTATATTCTTGAGGGAATTAAATCCTATTCGAAACGATCCCATTCAGTGATACCCGGTATATTGTTTTTTTTAGTTCAGATAAAAAATTTAAGATCAAAGCAATAAAAATGACCATTGGACCGTGACTGCCGAGTCCACTTATTTATTTGCTAATGAAATTTTAGGACGGTAACTTTCACGTAGGTATACCTATTTACTACTTAAATAAAATCATTACATGACCTACCTTTCCACGGAACACGGAACAGAACACGGAATAGTTATCATAAGTAAATAATAAAACACGTTGTAAATCAGTAGTCATTCATAAACCAGCAGGAATGTATATTGTTCGTCACCGAGCGGACGCCGGAACTGAGCCACGAGCCGCGACCGGCCCTCCCGTGACGTCACACTTATATCCCGTCCTTGTGTAGCACCCCCTAAACTTCCTGTTACCGACATTATTGTGTTTATTGAACCTATAATCTTTATGTCTGTACATCACGACACTACAAATAGTCATAAAGTTCTCATAAAACGGAATCCCTTTATTCAGGGCCATCTTGACCTGTACACGTTTTCATAAATTTCACATCACAATTCTTTCTCAACAGCAAATTGTTTTAATATTAGAGATTTTTATTTGTAACTAGTGGTGCTCTCCGGTTTCGCTTCAGTAAAGCTATACTGGTAGTACTGGTACACACCGAAAGTATTGCTGTTCTATAACGCTTATTATCTTGTATTTTATGGTCATTTTTATAAGCTCCAAACATGTCAAGTTTTACTTGTTCACGACCAGACAAACAGACAGATGGACAAGACATTAGCAAGCGAGTGCGGTCGGTCTCGAATCTAGTCGAGAGCCCATAGCCCAGGTACAAAATAGAGATTTAGTAGCCTAGATCTTACGCTACCGGAATCGGCAGGTGTACACCGCAACCCTATTGAGCCTTTATAGCCACTTACCTATTAATAACGCACTCCCGACCTTGCTCCCTTGTTATGAATGTGAAAACGGGCCATTAATATTGGAGGTTACTCACAACCGCATTAGTTCGGCGATGTAGCTGATTTATTGAACGTCGATGGTCGCGGTGAAATTTAGATTTATTTTAGTACCCGAATATTTTTACTATAAATCCTCAAGGAGGGCGAGATATTGATAGTTTATAATGTGTATAGTGCGTAGGGTAATGATTTTGAGTTTTGAAGTGTGTATGATGTATGATTTGCACAAACAGTTACATGATATTGTCCTGGTGCGAGAAAACCATAATTTGTCTGTTCCTATTATTATTTCCCGCTATAAAATATCAAGTAGGTATTCAAGCATTATCGCGCCGTGTCGTGCCGCTGCACTCTTCACACCTAAAGCTCCCCGTCTCCGCTGCTTGCGAGCTCGCGACGAGCGAAATACTCCAACTATACGAGCTTATATTAAACTAATTAAATTTATTACTTTGCACCTTGAACAATATTACTAGTAGTTTATCATGAACGTGGAACAAATTCCTAATATGATTGCTTGTGAGGTGTTAGCAATTATGTAGCTAAATGAAATATGTGGGTAAGTATAAGTTCTGTTAGGAACTAACCTACAAAACCAATGAAGTACGTATACGTACATGCCTATTATGTTTACAAGGCCTCAACGTAATGATCTGCGCACGAATCGTTAACTAAAAGTTTTTTTTTCGCCGGTGTATTTATTTTTACGTGGTAGGTACCTAACTACCTACTACGAACCTATCGTTTTTTTCGTCGTGATTTAAAAGGTAAACAATCTTACAGTGTCTTTTTTATGTAAATATCGGAATTAAAAATAAGACAGACACAAATAAAAAAAAAACTAAAGAATAAACAATAATTAAATGTTAAAATAAATTTCTGTATACATCTAAATATTTTTTTTAATTGATGAAATAAATAAAAGTTGTGCCAAGATTGTTTACCTTTTAAATCACGACGAAAAAAACGAGGTATACGTTTAGCTAGGTACCTACCTACAATGAACAGCGAGTGGCGTCGAAATGCTTCGGTGAGTCTTTGTTTCGGGCACAATGAATAGACGCGGTATTTTGAAGTTACTTTCCTGAAATCTGGAACTAGTGTACGAGTGTTAGTCTCGATACAAATCTTTGATATGTAGGGCAGAGGGCATATAGGTACCTATTGTAGATTAGTGGTGGAGAGTACTCATCTTGGCGTAAAAACGAATAATGTCCTATGTATGAATCAGCGTTGCCTGACGTCCCGCTTTTTTTAATGAGAAATAAGGTGTTCCGCACGGGACAGGTTTTGTCCCGCTTTTTTGGGATTTTAAAACTATTTTACGCTTTGATTATTTTTTGTTTTTGTATTTATTAAGAAAACAGTCTTCATTGTAACGTAACCCAACGACCAGATTCAAGCACCGAACGATAGGGTAAATCACTCAAAAAGCGCGGACTTGGGGGGTGTGTTGGGAATTTTTCCAAAACTTCAGATTTTATACTTCTTTTAGTATGCCCCGCTTTCGACATAAAAGTCCCGCTTTTTTCGGTGAAAATCTCGAAAATCCCGACTTGCTACAAAATATATCTGGCAACGTTGGTATGAATACTAGCATGTAGGTATGAGTCCTCTAGGCCATAGTATTACTGATGAAAACTACTAGTCGTAGTGGTCTTTTAAACGTATACAATGATAAAGAAGCCTTTCATTGAAACGTACCTATCTTATCATAGACTATTCCGGCATCAACAACATAATCGTATCGACAAATACGTGTATGCATACATGTAACTATTATGAATCGATTCTAGTTTTAGGTACCTAGCGACTGTGAAGTGGTTCGTGTTCATTACCGTGAGCCGGCGTCCGCTCCGGCTCCGGCCAGCTTTCCACTCCACCACTCTTGATACTCCAATCCGGATACCGATGAAACTATTTCCACTCTTCGAAAATTGGCGCGAAAACGCGCTGAATGCAAACCTACGTATTTCGCAATATGCAATCAACCAAACATTTCCGAATACGACCGTCGGAATGAACATTGTCCTCAAAGATAGGGTATCGTTAACACGTTTTAATTAACTCTGTGTAACAAAGCGTATCTAACTTTAGGCAAAGATGATCACTAAACAGGTAACAAAATGTTTATGATACGCTAAGGCAAGACGGAAATTGCAGTATCGTGTGTCTAGGATGGGCAGATTTATAGAATTTCCATGTTACCTTTGATTATTTCTATTAAAACTTTATTTATCCAACTATGCTCTGAGGTAATGTTTTGGCGCGCCCATTTAATATTATGAGGCGTTGCTGGCGGGGACAAATAAAAATTATAGTAAACCTTTGTCCTCATGTGCAGCACCTTATAAAAAAGCCCATTTTAAAATCATACCCAGTTCTTGATTTTCTCTTTTTAGTTTATAGATAATTATTCAGCAGTCGGGTGTTTGTTCTTATTATAATTAATTTTATTTGAGTTATTCTTTGCGTTTCTAACAAAACATTACTTTTTAATGCATGGACCGTGGACAATTTTGTACCTATCGCCCATTTATCTGTCAATAAAATTTGTATCTTCGGACAGATCTATTAAAAGTATTCGGAGCATTGCAATGGTTGCGGCCTTGACCCGACCTTACGATCCAGCCAATGAACAATCTACGACCGCCTAGATAGTTATCGCAGTGCAGGTGTATCGTCTGCTCCCAACTGGTTGCTAGACAGCCCGATGTTACACTGGACCAACATGCTTGTTGTACGGAGTTTACCAAATGATATATTTAGTGTACATAAGACATACCTAGTTACCATGTTCGGGTCTAGCTATAGCATAAGGCATAAGTTAACACACAAGTTTCAGAATCAGTTTGTAATTGCAGTTACGAAAGTTGGTTTAACTTTAAATAACTACTAGAATTGGTACGGTATAAACGGAACTTGTGTAACTTTACTTAGTTGCGACTACCATTAGTTTACGGCGACACGCCGACACTCGAATAGCGTTAACATAATTATAACTACGTACATTGTCGCAGCTCTGGGCCCCGGGCACACTCACTAACTTACTATTCTTTATTTAATGCTCACTATTCTTCATTGATGGACATTATTGGACATTTAATATTATAGTCGTATTTTTAACCGGTTACTTTTTTTATCAATTAAATTCTTTAGATTTAAACCCTGCCTGGATTTGTGGGAGTTTTTAAATTTTGAGAGCTTTTAAGCTCAAAAAAAGCGGTTAACTTTGTCTTTTTGACCCGCGTTAAAAGACCAACATTTCCTTATAAGCTGATCCACGATAAGTCGATGAAACGTTGACGGGTCTGCGGCTAACTCATCCACGTGTCGAGTAGTTATTAGACGAGGGCGCGCGAGCAGGTCTCAACGAAGCTTTACCCGTCACTTACTACAACACCTCGAGCTCTCAGCCACTCGCGACAATCTAGTGTGGGAACTTAGTAGAGCGCGACGTCATGAATACTAATAGAAGCCTTCTTCTAGATCGATGCTCGCGGAGAACCTTATCGTGCCATCGTTCTAACGACCTCGTCCTACTGGTGACAGACACCTTCGATGACTGGCGACTTCTTTTAGTCGAGGTGATTGCTAAAATAAGTAATTTTGTTGTGATCCTCATTCGCGAGTGTTGCGTGATTGATAGATTTGAATCATGTATGTAATTAAATTACATTTGATTCGCTTTCGATACACAAACTACGTCGTGGTTTCAGAGCACCATTTCAAAATTCATTTATTCGTCACTCAGAAGCAGAACTTTGGAAGCGTAATGAAATATATTAGTCGAGCTTTCAGGATGCAATCTTTACTCCTTGCTGGCGATTACCGTCGTCCCTTGTGATTCGTAGAGCGACGACACGACGGAATGAAATTCTCGATAATTCGTCTGTATCCCCCGATGAATAATTAAACTTGATGCCCCGGTAAAGCTTTAGGAGCTTTGAATAATAATATTTCATGACTGTTTACAGGAGCACTGTAAAAGGTTAAATATATATTTTTTATCTGTATTTACAAACCCTTCAGTGGTATGTCAATTAATAAGTAGTAATAATATCTAACTTAGATAATCTAAGGTGGTCAGAATACCTTAGTCAGCGATAAGTAAGTTTTGATGTGAAGTCACCGGCATTATTTTTTAAATCGTACGTGATGAATGTTATGCGAATATGCAATGTGTTGCCTCTGAATTGAGCTCATGAAATCAAGTGACGACGCAAATGTCGCGATGTCGGAGCTCTTTAATGATGTCTATTCAGGACCATAATCTTAAATTAGAGTTAATAGTTAGTTTAGTTTGTCTTTACCTCGCTGGGCGTAAGCCCGGGCTCGATCGCAGCGTATCGGTGCTGTAACAATGTATCAACACGTGCCTTCTAAACGTCGTAATGCCGGTAATACGCGATTATATAGCGACAGTGGTAACACGGCCCCGCGGCCCCACTGTTCTACTGAATGCTCTTGGCATTGCGGCGCTGCGAGTGCTTATTGTTCCGCACGCCACGTTAATGTAGCCTTAGTGGGATAGCTAATTAATTCTACGAACGCTGTTGATTTTATATTGTAGGTACATTGCGTTATAGTCAAAATGATAATTTCAATTTGACGCTGACGCCCAATTCCTTCTTCCGTGTCGATAAAATCGTACCAAACTCGCCTTACGAACTTTCTTTTAATTTCAGCTACATGATTTGTTTTTCTTGGTGCGTTGTATAAAATACGAGTATATCACTCTACCTTCTGATTTTATTTTGCGGTATAGCCGAAAAAGATTATTCATATAGACCTGTCAACTCAATTATTAATCACTTGGCCTTATTTCACTTTGCATTATTTATATTGACCGGGCGTTATGAATAATGCTAAATTAATCACTTGACCCGTGACATATATGCAGGATGTTTCGGCCATATGGGAGCGATGTGCGATATTGACCTCAATTCCATGGCGAAAAATCATCGTCGTTAGAGGCGAGGAGATGTTTTGCTCACATTCTTACGTGGTATTGTGTTAAATTCTTCAGATCTGCCACATCCGTCCACTGCCTTTGGATGTTTGGAAGGTTATTTCTGTACAAAGGGTACACGCTGTTTTCAGCTCATCAATTCATCTGGCAGGGGACGCTCATTCTTTCGAGCAATTGATTACGCAATTCTTACTAGCATGGCGGTGGCTTAATTATTATTTAACTAATGGTAACATTTCTAGTTCGCCTCAGTGCCAGAACGATATCACAGCCATTTTTATCTCGAGTTAATTGAAAGATTTGTAAGGTTTGCCCATATAACTGTTGCGATAAATCACGCCTGTAGTCTGCGATAATACTAAACACTAAGAATATCAATGGGATCTTATTCACATAAACAAAGCTGGTAGGATAGTTGTAGATAAAATATTTGCTATTACTATTTCACTCGACTCGTTCTTGTTTTCTGAGCACATCGCACTAGAATCAGTACACGAAAATGCTCTCACTTACATTATACGCACGCGTAAGTATCATTGTGGAAAGCAATATGTACTCCAATATTTGTCCTCTACAATGAAACCTTTTAGATTTCAATTCTTGAGAAACATTAATTCCAGCCTTTAAAGTTCTGCTCTCAAAGTTCTACTTGCATGAAGGAATGAATGTGTAACTAACTGCATTATTGGATATATTGGAGAACATTTGCCGTGACGGTGCCGCGGTGTTTCAATACTTTAAAAATAGTTTGGCCGATGCTTTGAAGTATTTAGACAATGACACTCTACCAGGTACGTACAAATAATTGTGAACCTGAATCATAATTATTTGAAATATTTTATTCAAATCAGGCTTGTTTTTTAGGAGGAGTTTAGGGACAAACACGTTCGCTAGTTTTTTATACTAAAGTAAATAATATTTTCTGATTTCAACTAACTCAACAACTTTGTCAAGATACACTGCTCTTAGTACCATTTTAAAGTGGAGTTTTGTTCAAATGGGACAGTTTTCATGCACTTGGCAGTATTTTATTGAGTGGACACAGCTACGATCTGAACCCTCTCGGTCGTGAGTGGAGAGCCCGCCGTCGACGTCACTCGACGTGTTTCAACGACCTGTATTGAGCTTAATGAAATGAACAGTTACCACTAGAAATACTGTTATCGAGTTCTGATATAGGTCCTCAATTATTATACCAATTAGTTTGTTATGATGAATAGCGCTACCGTTACGTCGATGAAGTGTATATCTTCATATTGGAAGCTGCAAAACAAAAAACACTAAGTGAGGTCATTAACACGTTCGATGGCTCGGCACCTGTCCTTATCCGCGTAGCCGGTCAAGAGGTCCGATCGTGCCAGGAAAACCAATGGCATAAACGTATAAAAATGTAGTTAGGTATTTATTGATGAAGTCTGCTAACCCTACTTATAACCTCACATGAGTTATTCGATCGTGACTAGACGATTTAGTTTCAATAGGAAAGTTATTGGCCTCCTATTTATTTGAATACGTGGGCGCTTGCACAACTCGGTTGCCAAGTTGCCATTGTATGACTATAGTCCTCGACTCACGACTCTGTCCGTATTCACGTCACCACGGAAAACTTTAATCCGAGCTGTCGTATTCATATAATTGACTGATTGATCAGTTCAGTGGGAAGTTGATGCAAGAGCATCAGCAGGAAGTACTCAACAGACCGAGTTTGACAATTAACAAAGAGTTCATGTCGCGTAATTTTAAATAGACATTTAATTCATTTACAACTTCCCAATTGCATAGAACCTATTTTAATTATGTAGCTTATGCGTCGTTATAAAGCTGTGGCGACGTTAATCTCCTCTGTTTTCTCTCTCGGGAAATTCTATTGTTTATTCTGAAATACACCGGTAAAGGTTGAAAGACCCAGTCGGCAATTTTGTTAAACTTGTAGGTAGATTTAGCTAGGAATTTAGGAAGAAAGAAATTCTTTGATTTTGCCATTAGGTTACGATGATTTACTTAATCCACAGTTTGCCAATTTTTGCTCAAATTCTACTGCACAGACAAACCTTAGTAAGGATTTGCATTGTACATGTATCCAATACAAATGTGTGTTGCTGCTGTGCTTTCGGAGTGCAATAAACTTTAGATTATGATTCATAGGTAGCTATTGTGTCGAATTGATACTAGCGGCGGCTGCGCGCCTCCAAATATACACCGGGCGGTCGGAATCGTCGTACATTTTACCCTTTCCTGGAAACCTGACGTAATACTGCGTACGACTATAATAATAAACTCTCTGCCACTGACGATGCGCGTTGGTATTGCAAGACTGGGGCAGGGTGCAGCAAGACCACAACACAAAACACAGAGGACTATCTTTAACACAAAATTAATCTTGAATCTACCCCAGATAAAAAAAAATGTTTGACGTGCATAAGTGTTTCATCGATATCTACGTAAATAAATGATTTTGAACGGCAATTGATATTAATTAGTTTTGATCAGCCAATGGATTCAACATTATGTGAAGTTAAATTAAAACTACTTAATTAAGTAAAAAACTTTTGTATAAACACTGTCAATCTGCATTTTAAAAGCATTGATTGTTGCCAAATAATAATATATAAAGTGACGAACGTAGAGTTGGTGTATATTTTACCCAACATCGCGACGTGGAAAATCATGTTAACCAGTAAAACACAGCTATGTTGTAAAAGTTTGGTCCGCGCCCAGTGAGTAGGTGTAGACAGGTACACACATCTGCTAATGACATCTGAGTTGTACCTTTGTAAGTTCGCAGCCACCGGCATCGTGAACGAAATATCACGTTCACGCACAATGAGGCATTTGATGTTGTGTAACCAGTAGGCAGCAGCCAACAAGTTTCACTTTTATATTAGTATCAACTACCTAACTATCTAAGTATGAGTACGATTGTGCGTTGCTCCGCGCTGACTAACGCTAGCGCCTGCGGTTTACAAGAGAAAGGCTTCCTTCCGCTCTTCGTACGATTTATTCCAATATTATTATTTCCCGTTACGCTCATTCAGCTATGTAAAAATGTGTTGATGAGAATGAAAGAGGATCAATATTAATCATAAGATTATTTAGCACAAAGTAGCGAAAATTTTAAGCACCTATCACCTATAAACGTAATATTATTGTGTTACTCAGATACGTTGTTTGCGAAGGCCAAACAAAGCATCGATCGATTCCTAGCTACGTGTTCGCAGAAGCCGTTCTGGCAAAAAAGGCATAACATCCCGCAAACGATTGTTAGAATAGTCCTATAGATAGAAACAGAAGGTTTTTGTGTCGACGTGCGACAAAGCGCGACGTCCCCGCGCCCCGCCGTCCGCGCCGCGCCTAGCGACCATACTCGACGGAATGCCTTTTAAGGATAGCCAGCTCGCACTGATTGCATAGAATGCCTGCCTCGTCGCTTTCACACGCTCGTCACCCCTTCATTACTTAGCCTCACGATTCATTAACCCATAGCCTTCACGGAGGCTCCGTGAAGCTCCTTTTCCAATATCCTTGTAAGGGAAATTGTGTATTAACCAGTTCAATTTTGAAAATAAAAGTTTGTAGACGTTCCCCAGTTACAAGTTTCAGTCTTCTGAGATCTAAGAAACGACGGCACAAACGGGGTAACAATAAGGGTACCGCTTAATTATTTTCCTATCTTTGATAGGGTGTAGTGATGCGTAAAAAGGTTCGGATTGAAAGAGGTATAACTTGAATGTTGATTTTATTTCCACTGTCCAGATGACGATAGATACATTTCTATTAAAACTGGTATGTAGTGAGTACCTAATTCGGAACCTTTAAATCAGGTTTCCAAGAAACCAGATTCAAATGGTCTTAAACGAAGTTCAATGGATGTGAAACTCAACACCCCTATGAAAATTTTCAGTTGTCTTTAATTCGCCAGCACTCACGGTTCAAGTAATATTCGAAATAGACATCAACAAGTTTCTAGCCCAGTCAGTACAATGTCGCTTATACTGAATTTCAGATTTTCTTAAAGAAAAATTGAAATTTGAGCGTTTTCTGCCTTTCAAATTCTATTGTTCGTTTAAAGTAGGCTATTAAATATTTCTGCTATTTACATGCTACGAAGTTTTCTATTTTTATAAGAAAAATGTTTCCTTTGATCGTTGTGGTACGAAGGTATTCTACTAACATGTTGTAAATGTATGCAGAATGGTTTCTTTGAAGTTATAAAATGGAAGAAAATGTTCGTTCAGCGAACCATATTTGGAGGAAGTGGCACTGCGTAGTTACGGTTTTGGAATAAAATTCTGCTTAAGTTCCTTTTTCAGGAAACAGGTGCAGTACAAATAATACCAAGTCTGTAAGATATTTCTACCTACGATTTTATATTGTTAGTGTTAGATGTAGATTCCACAGTGCGGACGCTACATATTCCGTCGAATGTGGTGAGCGACTTATTTCCGGTTCTCTGAACATACCGACGCGTTAGTTCAGTTAGCGACACACATGACCTCACAGGATATATCACCACAGTGATTGTTATTACGAACATATACGTACCTGGCAATAGGTAATTTTTTGTATTTTACTTGTGAGAGCTCATGGCATCATTGTCCTCGGTAGTCCCTGATAGTCGCCGTATCGTCGCGTGCGTCATGATCAACCAGTAAGAAGTTTCTGATAACAGACCTATAATGTATCTAATACCTCCTAATTGTAAAACGATAAATATTTGCTGTGCCCCGCTCTGACCAGGACAATGCAAGGCTGTTTGTAGTAATCTAAATGATGTTAAAAAAATAATGCTGCTTTTAAATTATACTGACATCGCGTGTTCTAACTTAAGGACGTTAGCAGCCTGGGAAGGCGTTTATGAGACTAAGTTATGTGGTGCGACAATAGCTCATGGTTCATGATTACGAGTGGTATTTTGCACTTTCTCACAGGCCGGGAGCGCGGCAGCTATCGGGAAGGTCATCGAAAAGTAAAAGCCTTTCGTGCGCTACGGCCCGCGCCGTGTGTGAATAAATTATTTCGCATGAGATAGGGTTGCCGGCCCGTGTATTGGACGGCCCGTTTTGCGTTCTATGGGTTCTGGGTTCGATTTCCAGCGAAGCGGAAATTGAAATGATTAAGCACCCGCCACACATGAAATTCTAGTGTAGGGATATTAGGGTGAAGCGGTAATTATTTACTTGTAAACGCCTCAATAACGGCAATGCTACGTGTTATAAAAGTTCCATTTGTTTCTTTAATTCTTAGTAAAAAAATCTAAATTTTAGCACATAGCAAAAAAGTAAAATAAATTTGGGACAGTGTGTTTCTAATCACATTACTAAAATTAATACTACAACTACTTACATCTAAAATAAATTTTATTTTGAGACAAATAAATGAGTACCTAATTAAACGTGACTAAAGGTTTTCTACCGGTTTTAAAGTTTAAACGGTATAATATACGCACTAGATATCAAACTATTGGTTGATACGATCCTATTAGTTTAAAACTTGTTCGAGTAGTGAAATGTTTCGACTTCAATCATTAGTATAATTACATTGTAAAACCAAAGATTTTATCAGAGTTCTAAATTGCTTTACAATTCGTTGACGAACAAAGGCAGTTGATAAAGCTGCTCTCGTAATTACCAATTTGATAAGTTGGTTTAACTTCAGTTAGAGAGTCGTGCGGGCCCCACGACTACAGCCGGAATCATCTTTGAGGTTCGTTATTGGATATACTGTTACTACGGCCACGTTTTCTATTGTTAATTTATGTATCTTTACAGTCATGAATTCATGACTAAAATCATTTGATGTTTGCTGAGTACTTCATTTTTTATATATATGTATATAGCGTTGGTCTTTTGTGTATCTTTATTGCAATCGCTTTAGATTTTTACCTTTCGGTTATGTCTTTCAGTTTTAGCATTATTTTTGGAGATCTATCGGCCCTATGGTTAAATATCTTAAGTAAAATATATTACGGGGCTTAGCTAGGTATGTAGTTCAAACCGCTTGAAAAGTGCGTCATTATTTCGATTGTAATAAGATTACAATATAGGTGAAGCGAGAGTGGTGATGAGTAGAGAAGCAGTAGTGTGGAGTAGAGTAGAGTAGGCTGATCGGTCGCCGGCCGCCAGCCCGCCAGCGCATGCCGCGGGTCGGAATGTTCCCGCATTCCGCGCCGCCGTAACTCGATAACGTTACGTGCCTATCTGCCTCGCCGGAGGAATGCCACCGATCTCACAAAAATGTATTGCCGCCGGATATTCGGTATTAGTACTGCGCCGCGCCTCCTCGCACCGCCTCGCGCCGCCTCACGCCGTCGTAATGAAATGCAAATAATGGCGTGTTTATGATCAAAGCTTTCGGCACAATACTGTTCGATATCCATGAAAATTGCCAAGTTTGCTTATACTCTATTATTGAACATCGATACGACTATCACTATAATCGCTCAAAGGTTTGTGCCTAACAGGCTTACATAATATGAGACCTTCAATACGACAAATAGCTTTTGAGTATTCAGTTTAGGATTGTGACATAATACGGTATCATCGGCACCTATTGAAAGTTATTCTATACTATGATATTCAATCGTTGCGTCAATTTACTAATACAGTTTTATTTATTAGGTTTGAATGTAACAAATACCCCTGTAATTGAAACCACTTTAACAGTTTCTACTCAGATTTACATGTGCAGTAGATACTACAACACCATTTTAAAAATTTCTTTTTTTGTTGACTGTGGGCCGACTGTAAACGTTCTGATTGCGCGACATATTGTACCGAGATAAAAACGGAGGTATCTAAATCGATCAATGTTGACAGGATACAGGTGGCTCACAGGCAGCGCAAAAACCGACGCGAAGCCTTTTTCCCCACGATCGGTGGGTTTAAGGTATAATTAAGGAGCCGAGGGGATTACCGCAAATCGGTTTTATTACGAGTGATTAGGCTCGGAGCTGCCAACGTATGCGTACTGTACAGTGTACACTAGTTCTCGTACCTGCCAGCTTTTATAATCTTGTCTTGTTACGTGGAGGGATGTCGAACCATTTAATGATTTGTTTACATCGAAGCCGTAATCTCAGTCTCAACATTACTTCCAAACTGTACCTAACACTGTTACTAAACTACCAATGGCGGACGGAATAGATGTTTCTTATTCTTTAATTTATTAATGATCGAACGTTTACATTTATGTACATTATTTTGTTTTCTGGTGCCTCGTATTCGATATAAAAACTCAGCAAAAAGATTCTTTAGATTAAGGATAAATCGTAATGATTTAATATTAAATGTCACCTACCGATTAGGCTTTTTCCGCTTGTTGAAGACACATTTAATACTTGTTGATTATTATGTATTATATTCATACGTCAAGTGCGCCTAGGGTTGCCAATAACTGTTTAAAAACAGTAGGTATTTATATTGTTTTTCACAACGTATTTATATCTTTTTACATAAGTTATACTTGTTTATACGTTCTACTTGTTTATATTAATACTAAACTTGCCTGTTCTCTGTTCTTTAATTTATGATTACCCTAATATTGTTATGATATGAACAACCCTAATAATAAAAGCTTACACCATCACTGTAGGGGCCAGTGATTCAGTACTAGAAGTGAACAGACCTATTATACGCTTTCGAGTTCAGTTGTTATAGGGATGGGTGAGACGCGTTTTGTCACATTCATTGTTATTGAAAAGGAAAAGCGTTTTTATAATAAATAGGTGTCTTTTCATTCAAAATAAAGAGCAGCTTTTTAAGCCACCTGGAGCGTAATAAATAACGAAATGACGTGTTATAGTTATTAATAAATGAATTCGTATAATGTAGGAATTATTTAAAGCAGCGTTGCGGAGGCTGTGCGCCGAGTCGAACGCTCGCTGTAAAACATGCTCCGAATAATTCGAAATGGTTTTCATTTAAATTATGTAATTGAATCTCATATAATTTTCGGTGACTGAAATAAAGATTTTACTGTTATTATATTTTATCAGCAGAATTATGCTGACATTAAAATTGTTTATTATATTTTACTAGATATTTTATTTAAACGTGACAAGTTTTTAATGTACGTATTTCCGATTAAAATCTTTCAAGTGAAATACTCGAATAGGTTTGAGTGGATTCCGGAACGTGTTTAGCCGGTCCGGGGACCGCAGGAGCAGGCCGCGAGTACTCGCGTACATTGTGTTTGTACTGACAGCCACACCACTCGGATCACATTTAATATAGGTACTTGGCTATCACTGAGGACGTCTTCCGCACTGCTACAGGTAGCGCTGAGTTCAGGAGAAATAATAAAAATAAATTACTTACAGCTTAACTTAACCAAAATCCTTACTTGGATGTCAGTAATTGAAAAACAAAAATGACTGCTAGAAATTATAGTGTATTGACTCTGTGATGGTAACGAGTCTCATGACACCTGCTGAAATCAGCGAATCTATTGGCGTTGTAGAGCTTGCCAAAAATAGACATACATACATATAATAATACTCTTCTGACAACGATTGTATTAACACAGCGATGCCCGTATCTTCACTAATGTGACATTATCATATAAAGGAAAATACGTAAATTCTTAAGAAGTCAATATATTAATCTAAATAAACACTGTCATTACGGTGAAATGGTAAGCTCTCGTAAGTATTACCGAGTCCATAACGTCATTGAGTCGTGTAAGCTGTCTGCTCAATCCGCATAATCTACATAATACCCTTCATTATTTCGATACAAAGCGATCTGGAACACTTAACATAGTAATTAGTTCACAAAATTGGTTTAGGCGCGCTCCAGCGGCCGTGTAATCGGTTACCAAACAAGTTTTTATTAATATAGTCGTAGTAAATTGATACAAGATCGAGGACCGCCGTTACCGTCTACAAACGAGGCCATTCGACCGGTGGTGAGCAACGTTCTTGCTTTTCAATATAGGTACCTACATCTAAATTAACTTTTTATATTTTCATGAAAATTAACTTGAAGTATCTACATAGTTATACAATCTTATTTCCTTCTGTTCCGAATAGAGCAGTGGTTTTAATAGCAAATGGTTTTATGGGTCGATTTAATTGTGCACTTGAAAATAAATTAATATTAACTAGCACCCAACTGCACCTAGCAAGTAAGTATATTTATTCTTAACGAGTAACATTTATTTCGTATTCAATGTTAAGAGTATGTAGGTACTTGTTAAACCTCGGGAACAGTTTGTATTACCGAAAATCACCTTACAATTAAGCTTTAAATTCTTCCATATTGCAATACCTCATTACGCAGCATGCCGTACATACTTACGATTCATATTACATAGTTTAATGAAAATTCCGTTTCCCAGCATCTAAAAACTTTAGTGACATAATACCTCGTGTACGGCGCGGCGGCGAGAGCGAGCGACAGGCATGCTTTGACGTTCTTGCCATACCGGCTTCACGTTAGCTTTACTGAATATTGTTATTAAAATTCATTATTGCTTTTTATGTAAATACGAAATAACATGTATCTCAACAATTTTTTGCCCCGCTCTTTTACTTAGTTTTTCATAACTTCGCCTAATAAAAATTCACCTGCCACACGAGAACCATCTAGCAAAAAATAATTAGTTAGATGACTCGTCAGCGCTATACTAAATACATCAGAGTTGCGGGTTCGAAAACATAATTATATCGTAATTAAATTTAATACTTATTTAATTTATCATAATCAAACTGTTTGTCAGATGTCACTTAACTTTTATATTAATTAACGTAATATGTATAACATTATTATGTAGGAACTGGTGTAATGAAGTTGCGAGCTGGAACTATTAACACGTCACGGCCGCACGAAGCTCGTCGCATAATATTACGAATGAGCGTTTGAGATGCATATTAGTTCGATGGAGTTACAATATCTGGTCTAATTCGTAATTGGAAATTATCGCTGCCGGGGTCTTCGACCAAACAGTAAGGTCGATTAAAGGAACTCTACAAATTCAGGAAGAGGAAAATTGGGCTTTTTATTTTGAAAATAAGTTGAATTATTATAACTTTCCGCAGTTTCATAGTTCTTTGCTCGTTTGAACTTTTCCGCTAAAAGTTAGTTTGTGTTATCTTTATTCTAAGAAATATGTGATTTACCTTTAATATTGAATTTCTATTCGATATTTATCATTTAACATTAACCTTAGTAATTGCTTACAAAAGTATTAAATGACGGTTATATTAATTAACTTCTCTGCTACTAGTTATATCTGAGACAGTATCAATTCGGAACGCCACGGAAGGGATCGTTAATGCGAATCGTTTCCTCGTCGCGTCCGCGTCGGTGTCGTGAATGTCAATGAGTGTCAATGGGCGAGTCGAGGAGCCGGCGGCGGCGGCGCGGCGTGGTGGCAAGTGGCCACTACTACTACGCTGAGCCGAGTGTTTGTGCACTTATATGAAGGCAACGGATCTCTACGCGGGGCAACGTGCAGGTCTCACTGTCATGGAACAATAGGTACTACTATCTATGTGTAAATAAAACTTTTTAGGACCGTATTACGCTATTTCAATTTTATTATTCATGAAATGAAATCGTCATCGTTTTGGCATCGTAGTAGTATCTTTAAACGCTTTCACTATATTACTATAATTCAGTTAATTTTTTTTCAGGATCGTTTCAGTACGTTACGTTTTATTATCTACTTGTTGAATTGCTTCACTGGAATTCATATTGTTCGGCTGTTATTATAACTTTTCCCATTTAAATTTCCTTTAATTGCGAGTATTCAAGACCTTGTCAAGAAACATTCCTGCCTCTGACACATTTATTAATAGCTGTTTGTTTTTCATATACATAATTAAACATATCTGGAAAGTTATTTTATTGTTTTCAGTGGTATGGAGATATCACTGACGCTGATAGATATAAACCTACTATGTGGACAAGATCTGCCCTAAACAGGTCACTATGAGAAGTTTGTAAAGTCAATTAAGATAACAGTTACATAGAATAAAAGGCTCAGTAGTTAATGCATGCAACATTACTATATTATACAAGTAAATGAGTTTATCACATTTAGATGCCCTAGCGCAGAATACATGTAGATAAAAACAACAGATAATCCGTAAAAGAACCGCGGTGACAGTAGAAGCGATCGTAAGATGAAGGTGTTACAAAAGGTATAAATATGATAACTCGTATTGCCAACGGATATGATAAGGTTGCTTTATATTTTTACTAGTATATATTTTCATAAGATTTAGATACTATTCCCTTTACTCTTGACAATGCCACGTTGATGCTTCTGGTGTCATCGATGTCCCTGGGCAGTGCTGACCACAAATCAATCAATCAATCGTAGATTATGTCTATAAAAAAAATATGTTAGCACTTGGCACCCAATATAAAAGCAGGTTGATACTGTTGTAATGGCAACATATAAATTTAAAAATAGAATAACAAATTTTTTATTCTCTATGAATTTTATTGTCTTTGATGTATGTGTTCGTGACAAAATACAGAAATAATGTTACTCAATTAAAAGTGTTTGTTTTTACTAAAAATCCTTAAGAATTAAATAAATACAGTCCACGCTCTCAACAGATACATTTTAGCGATAAACTTTTTATAGCAAAAAGGAAATACGTTTTCAGTTCAAATATTTCGCGCTTCATTAATATCTTAAGTACCTACACATCATGAATTCCCGTCGTGACATTTATGGAATCTAGTTAACCGTTTTGTAATTGACATTTACGTGATTATAGTATGATTAATTGTTAATAATACCGAATGAGAGTGAGTGGGCGGCGGCGGTGTGGATACCGTTGGTGTCGCGACTAGCAGGTCGTGTGTCGTGTAGCGGGCGGCGCGCGGCGGCCGGCGGACGGTAACGGCAGTTATTACCCTTAAACGTCTGTGGAACACCTTGTCTTGGTTCAGTGTGTCACTCGGGGACATTCGCTATAGCATTGATTATTTCGTGCTTAAATGTTTAAAAGTGTCTTATTTAATGAACTTGATAGGTACTTTCCTATGAATAAAAAAATGGTTTAAAAATAGCGAAGTATTTGTTTTAAATTGATTACATACTCCATCCATTTTTGTCTTTATTTTAACATCTCAAAACGACACCATAAAAAACATTTCCTCAATAGATCCGTCCTGAGTACTGCTTATTGTATCATTTGATTATTTATCTATTTTTCGAAATTTTTCACGTTATTTTACAGAAACTTGTAACACTTTACTTTTTGTCTTAAAAGTGGCAGTGTTCCTGGCACTAACTAATATAGCTCCCATTATCAGATCATGTAAGGCTACGATGAAGCTGCAGCGGTTAAAACTCGCGGTATCAATCGCATTATCATTATCAATCTAGCGCACTGTACATCATTAAAAAATATTATAGTGCCAATATGATCAAATGTACTCGTATATGCACTATGCAGTAGAAAAACTAAGAGCTTAACATAATATGATAGTGCGAGATAGACTAAAGTTGAGGCACCACCATGTTTAATGTAATAGTGGTTAAGGTCTCAGCGCGGTGGATATCTCACTGTAATTAACTGAGTCAACATTGTAACTAAGTTAACGGACTTTTTCTTTAACACCTACATAAACGGGGTAATTTTAGCACTAAGCCGTTAATGGAACCCGGGCTTCAGGCTGCGAAACTTCGTGTACTGTTGGTATTATAGAGCATTTTGTGGTTTAAATAAATATCTCTTGCGTGCTCCGCGTCGTGTTGAACGGCTCCTAAGTCTTAAGCCGATGTTTTCAGTGCAGGGAAAAGTCTCGAGCTCGTACTTTTAGACGACGATGCACTAATGGACGCCGAGCTTCGCAGCGGAATGAAAAGCAACTCCTCGCGGAGCCCTTAATAACATCGTCTACACTCAAATTTATAGTGAAGTGCCAGTCCATCCTAGATTCATTTGCTAAAAATTGATTGGGTTTATTCAAGATAAACCTATATTTCCTTATCGGCGCACAGCTGACCGGTTACTATATTAACGCTTATACTTGGCACAAACAAAATATTAAAATTAATAAATATTTAGGTACTTCACAAACAGCCCATACATAACTAATGGGCACGGATGCTCGTCTCAGTCTCGAGGCTCTTTCTTAATTACAAATTAATGACCCTCCTCTTAACGACGACATCAGTTTTGCATAGCCCGAAAGATAATAACGGAATCCGAACGTGCCTCTCGTTTAAATAGTACGGTCGCGCGGTCGGGGCTGTTTCGTACCCGAAACTTGCTCGCCACGTTACGATTATCGTTTGTCAACAAACGCAAATTTTACGAGTAACCCCGACCTCCGACTCGGATACAGCGCAAACTAATAAGTTCATGTCGTCACATAAACAGATATGGTCCGGTGTCAGTTGGATTTACGATTTATTTTCTGCGGTTAACTGTATAAAACTGTGAGAAACACGGAGACGAAGGCCGCGTTGCTGATATTACCTCTGTGTGAATGACTTAGAGTTGAATTTTGATCGAGTGCGATGGGTTCCCCGTTAAAGTCATATAATTTGTTTGGTCGCACGTATCTAAACGGACGTAGCCGCCTTTGCGGTGACAAACCATGAAGCGGCAAATTTAGAATTTATAGCAGTGTGCAGCGCGTTGGAGCCAGCGTTATTATCATATATTATTCGTTAAGTACATTATTATTAATGAATTTAAAAAAGTTACAGGAGAGAGAGAGTGTAAGTAGGTAATGATTTAAAGCTAATATTATTAAGTTAGAAAAATACTTGTTATTGTAAATACAAGAAATAGTAACCTTAACCTTCATTAAGTAAGTACAGTAGAAAAGGCCTTTGAGCAGAGGACACGGTAATAAAGTTACAGAGTTACCTACTTTGCGCTCGGCTCATCTTCAAACATCTTGGCGAGCAATCCGTGAAATCAAGTTTAAGGAAAACTTCATGGAAGACACGAGAACACATCTACTGACATTGACTGAATGCCATCGCAATGTTCAAACAACAGGTTTGATTGGCAGACGAGCTCCTTCCGGCCCTACACGTCCCGCTCGTCACAGACGGCACGGCACAAACACCGCTAAAACGAATTTGTAGTGAAGCTATTCAGCTACTGAAACCGTCAAATTAGTCCACAACTCGCACCGCGTGCCAATGTAATTACGTCGTTTGTATAAAATCATGAAAATACTAAACCTCATTACGAATCGTTGATGAACTTTGTGCGGAGCTTAATTAAATGTCGGATATTGGGCCGCGTGATTAACATATCGCTTATTATAAGTCAACGTAAATAACATAACACCGTCAGTAGCGCGTCGCATTTTGAATATTGTTTGCGGAACTACGATTAAAACCCATGCCAATAAGTCGGATTAAAGGTTCACTTTATGTTTGACAGAAGTAATGTTAAATCTTGTTAATGACCATATATTATTATTTTTTGTGTATCGTCTGAAGTATAGTATTCCATAGTCAGTAGATAGGTACTCTATTATTCTAGGAGTCTCTGACATATGTATGCCTTTATTCTCACTAGTTATTATTACTATTAAATTTGAATAAAACGAATGGATCAATTTATTGTCGATAGCCCGCGCCGCCGCCGCGCCGGTGCACGTCAGCGGCAGCTTCAATCAAGCCTCGTTGAATGCCCATTCAGCAGTTTTATGCGGAGAAAATTAAATGTCGACCAAATTATGTTGCGAAAAATCAACCCCCTTTAATAGAGATACAAATTATGAATTACTTGTGCAAAATATTCTTTTTTATATCTATGTGTAACATGAATGTGTTTCTTTGCTAAAAGAAGTTTTCAATAAACTCAAAATAAATTAATAAGTAAGTACCAAGAAAATAAATTTATCAATTTCTACCAAATAATTTCGATTCTTTTATAATTGCTCAAAGCTTCGAAGTTCGATTCTTTTATGCGTACGCGAAAAAGATCCATTATAACCAACAATGACAGTTTGTTCAGTATAGGAACTAGGCGTCATTGATTCAACCGTTACGTGTGATTAAATTTCTAATTGAACAATAGAAGTGTGACGAGCAGTTTACTTCACGTCGTTTTATGTCGTACCTTCGGCATATTTGTTAAGGATCGTATTATGTTTGGATAAACTAATTCAACTGAACTGCGGTACAATTTTAGATTGACAATTTAGGAGCGTCGGATACCAATACGCAACTCGCAATTGTCAGGTATTTCCGAGTACGTGCGGGCCACGGCAATGTTCTTGTAATGATCGTCCTTATGGGAGCTTCGCTGAATGGGTCCGGCCGCGGCCGTCGGCGCTCGGGGTAGTATCGGCCGTCTTTTCCAATTACACGCTCTAATAAAATGTCTTTTTATTATTGCTGCGTATCGTTAAGGCTGGACCGCAGAAATTTTAAATCGAAAGCTTCTGTTGTTATTGCCACTTCTAACTTTTATATTTTATGTTTTTGAACATTTTCACACATTAAAATGGAAGAGAAATGGTTTTAAAATAAGTCGATTTTGCATTTCGGGCGTCGAAAGGCTTCCTTCCCGGTAATCGACTGCGGAATAAAAGCGAAATCCGAGTAAAAGTTAAGTGTTCGTAAATATAAAACACGTGAAAGACGTAAACTGTATTCAGCAAACAAATTGAATAAGGATCGATAGCCTCTCGAACTCGCAGCGACTGGCGCTGAAACCTATATCCGTCGATCTCGACATGTTATTGTCGGATACCAATCATACCGAGCGATCTACTGCTCCGCCTCCGCCCGCGCTTCATTCCATGAGGGTGAAATTATGGGTGGAAAACTTCGTACGGCGACGTTACTTTAATATCTTTACAAAACGGCCGGGTCGCATAAATATCTAGACCAGTGTTTCTCAAAGTGGGGACCTAAGGAGGGGCCGTGTACAGATTTGGGAAGGGCGTTGCAATGCCCAATGAAATCCACAAATAAAAAAGACTCATATGACACACAAGGTATTTAAAATTATTTCAAGGGGCGCTAGGAAATAATTGATTCTCGATGTGAGCAGCATAATGAATTAGATTGAGAAACTCTGAACGAGAGTATTGGACGTACTAAAACATCCAGTGAATTCGAGTCGCGCCTCGGACTTGGATATTAGTTGGGATCGTTTTTCTTGCTGACAGTTTCATCTGATTACAAGAACTCGGCAGATACTAGGAGGAAGCCGATAACCGTCAGGTTTTATAAGTTCTCTTTCACCTCATTATATTACTTTGATATACCTAAGATATTGAAACTACATCGAAAACTATTTATGGTAGTCACGAGAGGTTTCCGTAAAGTTAGGTAGTGCGCATCTTGACTAAATAGATAGTTATTTTTCATCAAGTTAATAAAGTCGTGATTATAACTACATTCTGTCATACGTACATTAGGATCATACCTACATACATACACCTATCAGGACGGGTTTGAGTTTCACTTTGTAAACTTAATTATACCTACTCTTGATTATTCTTAAAAAGGGGTCAAAATTCAATCCTTCAAAACTAAGTTTAATTATTATTGTGTAACAATGTACCTGTAATACTAATACATGTAAGAATACCTAGTTATATGTAACGGGAAATATTAACAGAATATATTAACCTGGTGACATAAAAGATCTGTTGCTAGGGAACAGCGAACAACATGTATATTGAAGTCGATTGAAAGTTGTACCATTATGTTTGTGAAGCGAACTTGGATCACGTTACTAGTACATGTAACAAATAATCCGAGGTATTAAAATGTATTACCACAAACATAATTATATCTGAAACTGATATCAGCCACAACGTTACGCCAGCGGTAATATCCATTTGTTAATTAATGCCGAATTTGAAATGTGAAGTTTTTAATTAGTGTGATGGATTTGTATAGAACTGAACAGATCGGCAGATCAACTCTTCGTCCTCACTGTGAGCTCGGATGGTTTTATCAGTGACATCGTCGCAAGACCAAGTTCTATAACTAACTACTTAGGTTGAAATGTGACAGGTTACTGGGCAGCCAAAGTGTCGAAGGTTTTTATGCCGCCCGAAGGCCTTCAATACGCCTTAAGGACTTAATCTACCGAACAATCAGACAAGCGGTTTTTAGTTTCCTCCGAACCACAGAAACGTTCAAGAAATTTTGCCATTAGCGGTCTCCCGTTCAATTTCCGACTGCGTAAGCAGTTACTTAATTTTCTTGACGATTGAATCATCAATGAATACACATTGTAATCGAATGGGAATATAATAGTTGTCAAGGGGTTTAGTTGTTGTGATCGTTTGTACGAGGAGGTATATTTTGTTTGCAGACGCGGGGAGCACCGACAAGAGCAATGGTATGAAGGAACCGGGATCTCCTGAGGAACTGGTGAGTCACCGACACTTGCGCTTTCACAATTTTATACGGTTTCCAACTAAGGTGTTGCGGATTTTACTGAGAATCAGAATGGAAGAAAACGCAATTGTTTAGTTGCTAACCTTATACTAGAAACTAACTTTATTTTTCCTATTGTTATTTTTACCTTTGCATCTTATTTATTCTTGTCGATTAGTGGGACTGAGGGGAACTATGTTATGTATTATAAGAATATTCTTATAAATAAAATTTTATTTTGTCTCTCGTGTGTACTACTCGTATAAGTTATTGGAGACGTTATAAAATTAATCACGTCAATATCACAAAAATACTTAATGACTGTGATTCTTTGTTGACATTAGCAAAACGTTTCTAACTATTAAATTAATAACTTTAATAAAGTATTTGTTATCACAACTAGAAAAAAATATATAAAGAATGATTTAAACATTATAACTAATTGCAGTTGTTAAAATGAGATATTACCACTGATGTCAGTAGTTGCATTTCTCTCGGGATTACCGTACTACATTAATATAATGTTCGTAAGTACTTTCGTATTGCATGATTACAACGTAATAATATAGGTATACACAGTACTCCTATATTTTAATAGTACGAGTATTATACCGCGTCATATCGTGCCGTGACAGAAACACGGCACAAACAAAATAATATATCACCGACGCTAAATACCATTAGATACAATTGAAAAAGATAAGTAAAAAGGGCTCTGATTCAGTTTTATTATTAGTATAGATCTAAAATGATACGCCGCCGCGCGCCGTGGCAATCCGCCGGCGCCGAGCTCTTTAGGGGAATTTGTGAGGGAATCGGAAATCAGACACACTTCGATACGTTCTTTGTGAGCTATTTGTTTGCGGCGCCTCCTTACTTACACTTTTATCTCCTTTGATGTTATTTTCCGCGAACAAATCCGCTATTCATATTTCCAGAATTGATTCTCAATACTCCGTCTGTATAGTCTTAACTCGGCCATAAAATAATCGCAAACTCGGATATAAATAAACTTTTGAAACTTTACAGTTGCACGTAATATTTTCAAAAACATTATCTAATTAATAACGTTACTGAAATGTTGAGAAGCTCTGAAGTGGAAGCGCGATGCTACGTCGGCAGGTGAAATGCACTCCAAAATAAAGTTTTAAATTCATCTGTCACCGGCGGCAGGGACGCTGAGTTTTGATTAAGGACAGTTAAATATTTAGGCAGTCGAATTTCCACGCTGATATTGTGAAGTTTAAAGGCCCATAAAATTATTCATTAATATTTAAATCCTGAAATATGTACCTACTCGTATGCACTACACAAAATTAAATCAAACAGAATCCTCGTTGCCGTATTAATAGCATTCGATATAGGTAACATAATAACGGCAGCTACACCAAAGAACTTCTATGACTTGCGACAGTCGGCCGTGATCGATGAAGGTAAACAAACCATGATGCGGTCGAGAGTTTGTGGGCCGAGTCGAATAGTCAATCCCTATTTCTATCAGTAGTTGCTATATTATATTATAACTCTAGATTGTATTTTAATAGTATGAGACAAACGAGCTTGCAGTCCACCATCCACGTCCCGTGGAAAAAGTGACGAAACTGGAGTAGGACTGTAGGGCACATTGTTAGTTGCCTAGCATGTGATATTGAGAAAATTAGTTTAAAAACCGATATTAGTAGGTAAGGTACCTACTGTAAGTTAAGTTTAGTCTTGTTAGTAAATATTAGTGTGTATCGAGCTTGTAATCGTCAGTATTTGAGCCATACGAAGTTGGTCAAATTATTTATAATAGGGTTTGTGCCAATCCTACATAGGAAGTCCTACGTAGATATTGTCCATCTCTGTGGTCGTGTGCTGGTCACCAAGTGGCTCGCCAAGGGCCGTTGCCGCTGCCGAGTCGCGCCCACGAGTCCAGCCCTAGTTAGCATATCGATCCGCCTACCGCGCAATTAAGCCCCGTTTAAGTTCCATGTGCGAAGGGAATTGAAAAAGGAAAACACTTCGCTACCGATAAATAAAATTGAGTCTAGTGGGAATAAATTTGGGAAGGATATAAAATTTATATCGTTGGTACAAAAATATTTAATTAGCAATTATTTTCGTGTTTTACCTTATCTCGTAACTCGCTCGCGAGATTGCAAATGAGGCGTCCGTGAAGTCATTTTTGATTTGGTATTGAGTAAGTTGATTAAGTGAGCTATTTGTTCCAAAGACGAAATAAATGATTTGAATTACGTAGTTATAAAATGGTTTAACTAAACTAAGTGTCTAATAAAATTTTAAATATTTATAGAGGAACGGAGAGTTTACAACGGCCAGCCAGCAGCTTCTACGTCATGTGTCTGAGAGTGAGACCAAACACTGGGGACTAAAACATTATTGGTTGTCTGGTCCATAAGTTCATTCATGCCAAATATTACGGAATTACTATGAGTATTTCATTATCTTATTGTTGTCTTTTATACTCTGTATTACGGAAATAATCCTTATTGTAGGTAAATCAAACTTATATTCAACTTACGTTATGTTTGCCTTTCCTTTCAGTATAGGTTTAGTAACGAAATTCAGAAAGTCATTTCTAGAGTTGT
>LGAG01001179.1:61768-88234 GCA_001278395.1 Lerema accius | reverse complement strand
CGGCACTAGCTCCCGTCGCAATGTAAATGTTGCCACTCCTTTGATGGGATAGTTTTTGCTTGCTTTACTAACTTGCTCGTTTTGTGCGCAAAATGAGTTCCCGCGCTCCCGCTTTCAACGTACCTCTATCGCGTATAATGCTTTAATTATCATGCTCTACATCGCTCGCTCGTTAATTTAATTATTACAGTTAAATGATAAGGTAAGTACATAATATCCCGCAGGTACTGCGCTACTGATATTTTCACGCTTTAACTGAAAGCTTGCTCTAAAAAGTATAAAACGCAAGCACGAACAATTACCTATATAGTTAATGATAGTTGGAGGGATGAAATACGAAGGGGCAAATGCGCTTTGAGCCTGACTAGAGAAGGTTAAGGATTGTAAGTAGTTTGTAGTTTGGCTGACACGACACGTTCATTAAGCAACTGTGTAACGATTTGGTACTCTGTAACGTATGATATGTTAATATATCAGTGGTTCAGATACGTTCTGCAGTCACTCCAAACCCGCACCCGCACCATCGTACTCGTATTACCCCTGTCAACTCCTTGCGGTATTGAGTTTTATTTTAACCGAAAGTCTTGACGTCGCTACAAATTTGCTCACTTGAGTTGAAAATCAGGTTGTCCTCGGCAGCGGCGGCGGCAGCGGTGGCTCGGCGGTTTGTAATTGACACTGTTATATACTTTTAATGTCGACATATACTTTTTATCATTTTGTAGACTATTTACATATACGAGTATTATGTAAAAATACTTTGGTCTTAAAAGGGAAATATCTCTTTTACAACTATAAAAGAGTAGTACTTACTGTACTGACGCAACTTCACGTGTTTTGGTCGCAGTGTCATTTAGTTAAAATGCGGGTCCGTGGGCGAAGGAGAGTATTGCTACTGTTCTATAACCAGACCAAGCGACTGTCGACAGTTCGCCCTGGCTGATGAATGGCTGCTCCATCAATTGCAGATCACTCGAGCGCTTCATAAATATGTACAGGACAGTGTGGCATCAGTTTTTATGAGCTTAAAAGGACCCGCTCCGCATGATTGATGACCGAGAGGCCGACGAGAGCCGTTTTATTGATTCACTCCTACCGAGGATTACCACTGAACCTTTTGAGCGAGCATGACAACTTAGGATATACTGCACTCTTGAATGAATGAAGTACTTTAGCGTTTCATACAATGTAACTGTCATTATCGTATTCTACGCACAATTAATTTCAAATCAACATACATTGTGATATTTAGTTTTTTACATTTAAATACCGAGTAAAACTCCAAAGTAAATAATGTTTTAGTTACTCTTCACAAGGATTTATTTTCCAAGTGTTTTTACTGTCAGGGGCGATAGTTCGGTGACCGGCGCCTCTGTTCGACTGCGACGTGCTCTGCAAACAACATTCATTAGAGATCACTCGTGGCATCTAATCAGGTTCGAACCTACACTCATTATAGTGAGCGGAGCGAGATTCCGAGTTCAATTATGCTATCAGCCATATTGTGTTTAATTGAGTTTGCTGTAAACTCTTTTTTTATGCAAAGAGAATTGTCAAGCTTGCATGCCGCCAACCCGATGCCACACACTAACAGTGTACGGTACTAACAGTGGTCTTAATCCGTCTCATTCCACAGGGAAATCCGCGCTGTACAGGTGTTCGTTAATGGGTTTGAACGTATTCTATCTTCTAAGAATACCTTCACTGCCTCTACATAAAAGTAAACATTAAGGTATGTACAAGCACTTTAGTTAAGTCCGCTAAGAAGACTTAACCGCGGTAATCCAGGCGACTGGAACCCACGACAGGTGTAACAACCCGCCGCCGCCCAATTTAAACCCTCTAAGCCGTGTTTCAGTATTTCTCACGGTATTAACTAACACGGTGACTCAGGGTTGTTTGCGGGACATACGTTCATTTCTGCTACATCATTATCGTCAGTAAGTTACTATAAACTCAATTGATATAATGTTGATCATATATCTTCCAGTGTTCCTTATATAATTAAACTTTCTGCAAATGAGAACCTCTTACTTCAAAGATGTATTTAACACTTTAAGCAAATATTTTCCGGCGCTGACGAGCGCTTATACATAACCATTTATATTTTCTTTTTCATTCCGGCATTCAGTGTACGATGAAGACATAACGCAAGGTCGGCTGATTGTGATATCAGAACTCGTCGACAATGTGTCGGTAACTGCAACGTTAATGACACTTATTATTGAAGCCATTTTGTTAAGGAGCACGGACTGGGCACGAGGGATTCGAATTCTGTTTGCTTGAAACATTACGAGTTTCCTATATGTATTGAGTTGGTTGGGTGATGGCAGGCAGACAAATATTTACACTGTATTACTGGTGTTATTACACAGTATTCAGCATTAACTTCGGTATTATTTGCACGGAATAATTAATGATCCTTCCTTACATATGAAACAGTTGTCGATGCTAAATTATATTATGGGCGGATTTAATTACCCGCTTGTCTAGTCTAGTGATTTACGTCCTCATTTTATCTTTTTACATTTTGACCGACAACTCGTCGGTGATGCCTTTATTGCTTAATCATTGTATCTATGGTTGGAGAGTGGTCTTGATAGTGAGCAATAGAGGCAGAAGAAACCGACGTGTCCTAAATAAAATCGTGTTATCCTCCGTAGCCATGTATTAAGGCATCCGTGTTATTGCCATCCCCGAATGATAACGAAGATCTCGGCTATTTCATTGTATTTGTTTAATTCCCGGCGGGCGGCGGGCGGCTGGCTCGCAGCCAGCGCTCGGTTGACCTCTACTGTTTTCTCAATTATTTCGCGATGTAATAATTACCAGATACAATTGTATACTGCTCTACGAATGATCTCAGTTGCGTCTTTTTTATTCGGAAATAAAACCGTTCGGCTATACTGGACAGCATACAGATACATGACTCAGATACTATTGGATGTTATGTGTTAAACTACACCAGCAGATTCATAATTATATTACCCTAAAACATGTGAGTTAAGCTGTAATGTTTTACCCATCTCATTAAGTCTTTTTGAGAATCCTTGTAATCCGTAAGTTGCAGTTGTTCTGTGTTGAGAACGTTTTCATAGTGTCCAGATGTGTTGGCAGCGAGTCAACAGTGAGCCGCCGCGCGCCGCCGGAGCAAGGTCGCGGCCACACTCACTGCGGCTAATAAAATGAATTCTGCGAACTAAACCTCGCTCGTATCCCTCATACTCGATTTATGACCTGAACGATGCCTAATGTTGACGTTACAATGCCATCTGAGTCTGATTTTTTGTATTAATTATTTTTAATTTTGATTTCTAATTAAGCAGTCTCAGCGATTAAATGGAGTAGTCGTTAGGAGTATTGATTTCCTGTAACTATTATGTAGTTTCTGCAGCCTAATGGTCAATATAGTCAGAGCCAGGAGACGGGAAAAATATTTTCCGCAAAACTAAAACTAAAATATACTTACTATAGGTACTTCAAATATATGTGCATTATGCATCGCGCTTTTATCTTGGCTTTCAAATCATTCTTCAACGTTTGAATTATTGTATCGGATCGCTTTTGATATTGAAAGCGAAGAGATTTAGACTTATTTTCTTACTTTTAAATCATGCAGCGCTTGCGGTCGTTATGATTTAGTGTTATTAATCTCTCTTCTAGTAGTTCATCTAGATACTAGGATACTTTGTGCCGTGAATGCCAAGGACAATACAAATAGACGAAGGGGCGATTAAATATTTTTAATTTCAATGTCTCTTCTTAATATACATAATAGGTATGTCTTGATTCTCTTTATATTGAAAAAAATCTCAACAATATTATCGTTGCTAAGCAAACGGACGGCGTCATCGAAATGTCTTCTGACACAACAACTCTAGACGCGCAAAAAATATGAATGGCTGAGTCACGGGATATCGGCGGAAAGGAAAATGGGAAAATACACGTAATGTTATTAAACCCACTTCGTTTCAAATTTAGATCAGTTCAGTTTGGAGCCAACCGCGCGGCGCGTGCGTCGGTCGCGCGGCACGGGGCGCTCTCCACGCTGCAGCGCTGGTCGCTCGACGATAACTAGTGACGATTAATAATGTTGGTTTAGCGTTCTCTTATAGCTTAATTAATTTCTAATTACTGTTTTTGTGCATTTTGGAACTCATTAAAAACTGCTTGGATAACATAAATTGTGCGGACAAAGTTGCGATTCATGTCTTTAAAAAAACGGTATTATATTCAATTTGGCAAAGATCCTGCAAGGACTGACGCGCGTTCGTTTGCAAGTTTAAATACGGACGAGCCGGAATCGGGGACGAACTAACTTGGTCTTCTTGCTTACCGCCCACTAAAATACTAAAAGACCCAAATTTTCGAGTCTAGATAATCGTGGTGAAATCTTTTCAATGTTCTTGATACTAACTTTAAGGGTCCACGTCCATGGTTATCGTGTGTATATAAATATGGAAAAAATTTGTTACTTTTATTCCAATATTGAAAGATTGTGTTGGTTTAGTTCACATCCGTCGACTTTGACGTGTCGGCGTGTATGTCAATAGCTGAACTGGTTACGATAACCAAACCTGGGCCCATTGTTCCGCCAGCTATCGATCAACATATTTACTAAATATACTCATTGTTTTGTATAGAATGTGTGGACTAGGCAGGACTCTTTTTCCTGCGGATGTGCATTATTTTCAAGAATTTTGAACTTGACTTTTTAAATAAATAATAATGATTGAAATTAGGTAGTTCAGGAACTCTTCTCCTAACTATCCTCTTAAGTAATGGCCACCAAAATCCCTAAAAAAAATCTATGAGCAAAAAGTAAATTCGGAGCATCGGCTAAATTGCTACATAGAGATAATTTAGAGTTTTTAGTAAAAAACGAATTAAAAGAGAGCCGAAGATGAAACGTCTCCGGAATAAGAAGCTATTATTTAACGGACGTATTATTAAATTCCCTGAATTTTAATTAAACGTGTTAGTTCTTACTGAAA
Source organism: Lerema accius (assembly GCA_001278395.1). Classification (NCBI taxonomy): domain Eukaryota; kingdom Metazoa; phylum Arthropoda; class Insecta; order Lepidoptera; family Hesperiidae; genus Lerema; species Lerema accius. Next base: position 83,240 of record LGAG01001179.1, on the reverse strand, counting down.
GATAATTAAGTGATGCTTCGTTTTTTAATAAAGCTAAGTGATTATAGAGATAAAAGTATCTGTGCTGACTCTACGTCAGCCATGCTTGATGGGCCTAATCCAGAGACAAATTTTATTTGTGTTTTATTGGGTAATTCCCGATGAAGCCTTCACTACTAGTAGTTGGCATCTTTGTTAAAAAGTAAAATAAAAATATATTCATTTATTAAAAAAATATATAATTAATTTTCATTCAGATTTGATAAAATACAGTGACAAAAATGACGGCGTTTCGACTACAACAACTGATACAAAGAGTACGTCGTAGTGATATCGTCTGTCTGACTTTTACGATTTTTTCAAAAGATCCTTCAATGAGTTAATTACTCAATGCTTCATTATCAGTACTTCATTGTCGATGAAGCGAACGATAATGGGCATTAGCAAAACCGTGACAAGAAGTTCAGACGAAAGATTAGTATGCGGTTCATATTGAGAGGTCGGCATTATACCGAGTATCTTACACTCAATTTATTACAGGAGATGAATTCCGCCGCGGCAGCGATCTTTTCTAATAATATGTACGGAATGGACATTAATTCACGCCGGTTGACACCAGCGCCCGGCGGTTTCTCATTTAGGAACCATTTTTCAGTGCTAAACACTTGTTTTTATTTCGTGCACATCGTTGCTTTTAAAATTGGCAATTAAGAAGTAATTACGATTTGACAAATAAATTATAAATTTAGAGAGCCTGTGCTGTGTGTGCGCTTTACTGGAATTAAGAAAATATACGAGTATCTACGTGCAACTTCTGTCGATTCAATTTTAGCCGAATTTTATACACTGATCGATTTTTAGAAGTATGAATAACTACTGCTCCTGTACTTGGAAGTAATGAGTCAGGGATAGTAATAGCATATGCTAGTATGATCAGTGTACCTACTCGTAAAGTAGTAGTGCAGCGTGGAGGGCGGTAACAATGCGACAAGTCTTTGTTTTTCGGCGGAGTCATATTGCCAGTGCAGCGACTTCGCAAGTTCGCACCGACATCCACAACAGCCGTCACATTTAACTTTTGGACAATCAACGGCTAGTCCACTTTGGGTAAACATAAACACGTACAGTTATTAAACGGCGCTGCACCGGGCCGTGCCGTGTCGTTATATTATACGAATGATACTTTTATGTTTTAAATTGACTATTTCTGCATTTGAACCATGGATTTTAGAATATTTTTTTTCCTCTAGAGACTGAATTTCAATATTCTCGTTTTTTTCTGTATTTATGAAGGAGTAGGTACTACACCGTTAGACTAATTACTGATATGAAAGCGCTCCGCACAACGACGAACGATACAGTACAGAGAACACGTCTTATGCGCTTAAAATAATGTATGTTCTTCCCAATGAAATTAGCATCGATAGACTGCTAATCGTACGTAATGGAGACTAGTATTGTTCACTGTATGCTCAATAATTGTAATATTTTAATAAAAGCTTGTATAGAACAAAACACCAGAACGATTCATAGCAGTAATTGAATATGCAGTTCCGTACCGTACCGGGAATCCGAGAATTCCAATGTAGGGCTATCATTATGTAGCGTTATGATAAAAAATGTATCTACCTAAGGGAGTTTAGTTGTAGGATGGTCGGTGTCCGCACTGTCCGCGCTCTGCCGCGGTCGACAGTCGGCGGCGGCGGCGGCGGCGCGAGCTCGCGACCCTCGTCACTCTCGTCAGCGCTCTCCACACCTGTCACCAGGCGGTCCCTGCCCCGTACCGCTCGCCTCCACATGTCAAAACATTTACAAACATGCTCGTTGACAACCGACATCATTGTACTTATAGATCGCTACATGCTGCCCTCGATTATCAAAACAAACAGTTGTGATTAACTTAGTATCGTGCATAATAAAACGAACAGAAGTGTGTAGTGAGAACTGTGATAAATATTTAGTTTAATGAAAATAGACGAATTAAATGAACAGATACAATTTCGTAAACTCTGAGTTTCAAAATTAAAACGTAGAGAAGCTGGACGTATTAGCGTCGATAACAGATTGTTCAGTGAAATCGGAGACGTACGACGCCCACCGGCTGGAGTCGAGCCGGCGCGGCGCGGGCGGTGATAGCGCGCTCGTGTTAATGCAACGTAATCGACGTTGTTATTGATTGACAACGTAACGTTCGGAAACAATGGAGTGCGAGCGGCCGGCGAGCGGAGTCAGGTGGAGCGGCTGCTCACTGTCGTCGTCAGCCAACGACGCGCCGAACGCCGAGCGCGCCGCCAGCTCCTCGGACGACGACACCGACGCGACACGCGACCGGCTCCACTACGAATTACATCTCGATCGGTTCTACGAGAACCCCCTCTTCGTTTCGCCGGGAGAAGTTTTAAAAGCGAAGATAAGCGACGTCGAAGGAATGGAAGTAACGAACGGCAGCGGCACGAAGAAGTTGAGGGATTATAAGTTGTGCGAGGCGGTTAACGACTTCGACATCGAGTTGGAGGGCGGCGAGGCGGTGCCCATCGTGTATCTCCCGGCGACGCGGGCGGCGCGCCTGCAGCGGGCGCTACGACTCGGAACATACAAAAAGGTTAGTTCACTTTCGCTAATTGCACTTATCAAGTGTTATAGACGCCCAATTTTTAATTACGATCATGGCATGTAACAATATATATAGTACGTGTTTTCACATGAAATTGTAAACTTAATACGAGTAAAAGAACTGTGAACATTATTTTTTGTAACACATGTGTTTATTTCGCAAACTTTGTGTCTATCTTCGCATAGATAATCCATTATAATATGAAATTACGCTACGCTGAACTTCAGCTTCAGTCAAGAGTAGAAGTTAGACAGTAGATGTAATTCTAAGCAGAATTTATTAGGTTGGTAAGTCAACTAAAAGTGTTTCACTAAATTGCTTATTTTCACAATGATGCCGATGCTGCTCGTAATGACAACTAATAGGTTCCACTGCTGGGCTCAGTTATCCTCTTACAAGGAGAAAGATTAAGGCCCATATTCCAGCATTCTGTTATTTTTTCTTTTGACAAAGTGAAACTGCAAATTGATTTTTATTAAGTTCTCAGTCTAATTATCGCTACGGCATCCGTAGTCGATACAAACAGGCTGCTATTGGCAATTAAATTTCCAGTGTTTTTCTCAAACAATATTTATAAAACGTTAATTACTGTATCAGTCATAAACTATTGCTTCAATAGACCGTATAAAACTTTGTTTCTATCGTACCGTACCGGGCGGGCGGCAGAAGTACTCGCCGGTATATATATTTTACAAATTTTCCGATAAATTTTCACGGCACGAGCCGAGCGGAGGCCATTGTGGAGGTAAATGTAAAGCAGAGGTCAGTTACATGCGGACTTCCGGATCCGAAGAGACGTCAATTGAACGGTGTATGTAAACTATTATTAATATTGAACGGTAATTGTTTCAATTGGGCTTAGACAATACCGTCCTCATATTAAATGTTACAATGTAATAAATAGTGGGAAACTGCTTTCCGCCCCTGATTCTCGACGCAGTGTAATGTCGGGCGCGGGAGAGCCGGCCGGCCGCGATCAGTTTGATCTATTGCACGTACTAATTACGTTAACCTAACATAACATACATAACTCGAGTACTTCTGAATTTCTATCTGAGATACTTGCAAATTAATTATATCTTACGAACTTACTTGATTCCGGAGCCGAAAGACGTTTTATAGCTTTTAAATTGCGGAGGTGACGAAGCAACTATATGTATATCAACATTTCTATGTAAAAAAAAACAATATAAAGATGAAGTAGTTTTTGAATGGAATGGGGACATATGTGTTTTTTTATGTGGAACTAAAGTGTGGATAAAGTGGAGCAATAGGTATATGTTAAAAGTCGTATTGATCTCTTGTGCGTCTTCTGTCGGCCAACAGAGGCGGCTAGCAATAGTTGCGAGGCATTGCCCCCGGACCATTACTTACTGCATTAACATTGAATCTTACATGAATTGAATCCCTCCCTCGGTGACTAACTTTAGCAATAACTAGCTATTAGCCTCGGGTTTGTTGGGCGGTGGCGGTGGGCCTCGCTCTCTAATTATTAGCTTTCGGTGAACTTTCTCACTCTCGACTACATTTTATTTAGGTACTTACATTATCAAGTGCGAACTTTTATATGTATAAAGCGTAAGTTTATATGTATTTTGATTTATCTTTATAATAGTGATAGTTTTTGGCGAGTATTTTTATATCCTCAACGCAGGAACGTAGTAAGAATTTGTTTTGAAATTCACGACAGTCACATCCAACATAAACATCTGTCACACATGTACACTCGTGGCTAAAGATGTTCTTGAGAGGTCTCTGTTGCTATAGTTATACAGCAGACGCTAAGCAGTATAAGTGATGCATGGTTTTGCAAGTGCCCTTTTATGAGACATTACTGTTGTCTTCAAATTTCTTACTACGGTCTTCGGGAAGGCTGACGTGTGAGAAGAGTGAAAGCCACGGGCGCCGCCCGTTCACTTACATCTTAGGCAGTGATAATAAAGTTCCATTAGTACGCAAGTTTACGTCGCGCTTCGTCGACGAACAACTCTGTTCTATTTCAAAATTATTTACAGCTTTATTAGTTGTTGTCTTCGTTTATTATGAAGATACTTACCAACTGCCATTCATTGTATATATGAAAGATGACTAGGTCGGACTCGTAAAACAAGCGAAATAAAAGGTGATATCTACATAAATCTCTTTTTATTTTGTTCAAAACTATGACACTTTATAGGTACTTCATTGTATGCAAAACTAATATTCACTTCGCTTTTAGGTCTCTCTAGCAGAATAAAATTACAAGTTGATATTTTAAATAAAAAGGCTCTTTCAATTTACGTCGATTTCACGAAACTCCATCGTAACGTAATTATTATAAAATCCTTTGCCGACGAACGAAAATCTTGTTTATTATTCGAGATGACAAAATTCAGACCATTATTTAAAACGTCGTAACCTGAAAGGCGAAGAAAATTGATGTTTTCCTCGAAAAATGAACACAGTCATTGTGAAACATGACAGTTCTATTTTAAATCCGGCCGGAGAGCGAACAGGAGACCACTTCGTCCGACCGCGCGACCGGCCGACATGTTCCGGGGAGGGCTGGCGAAACAAAACTTGACACGGCGTTTATACATTTTTATTGTGAATTGACAAACGAGCAGAAGAGCCAAAGTGGGCGATGGTCAACGTCGCCCACCGACACAAGTCATACGATACACAGGCTAAATAAGTCATTACCGATGCGTTTAAGCAAGAATAAAAAAGAAAGAAAGTTCTGGTAGTGATGAACCCAGTCAAAACACAAAACGTTTGGCGGCTGGTTCAAGCAAGAGCCGCGCTTCACGGAAAGATAGTCATATTATCAGCAATAATGTCAGTATTGATAATCATAATCTTTATTGGAACCCTCATAAGAGCAAAAATGTGACCGTTTAGGTACCTATAGCTAATCAATATCATTTGCTACTAAAAGCCATACATGTAAAATCATATCAGATCCAGTTTTGATATATCAGATACATTTAATGCTCTCGGAAAATGACACCAACTTCCTGTGTCGTGGATAATCTAGACGTTAGTGCAGACTGACAAAATATACTCGGTGAAAGTTGCATCCTAACGGTCGGAGGAATACGAGTGATATTTGCGTGAAGCGTTACTCGGATAAGATTGCGCGGAGAGTGTGTTCTTGGCGCAGCTGTCACATTACTCGGAGCGCACGAAGCCGCAATACATCACACGCGCCAATGCATAACCTACTCATTCCTTAACAATGGTATATCACAATAAGCATTACGCGAGTCGATGACAACTACTATTCTGCGGGGGATTTTAATATTGTACCTACTTGTATGTCGCTTCTACTTTTATTTGTTCCATTGTCAGTCAGAAGTTTGGAAGAAACAGCAATTCAATATAATAATGAAATAGAGACTATGAGTAACATCGATGCAGGTTGCAATGGAAGCCACAGCCCGCCATGGATAGTTTGAAATATATGTCGCAGTGAACACTTAGGTTAATTACTAACTCGGCATGCAGTCTACAATGCAGTACCTATTAGTATACAAAGTATGTAGGTACTCGTACCTACATACTGTTCTATAGTTAACAGGGACAATAGTAAAGTTCGAACAAACTATGAGACAGGCAGGCACGGTATGCTATGGCTAAAAAAGTGACATGTGCGGCTCTACCACATCGATAACAAAGTCTACAAATTTTAACTATATCAAAACTTTCAACATTTAGATTATTTTTTATTAGTGTTTGTGCTTAGTATTACATGTTAATTATCCGATTGGGGTTTTTGTAGTTGTACCACAGAGAGTGGAATATACTATACAATATACATATTGGTTCTGGTAACTCTACAAAAGTGGGTAAAAATACGTTAGGTATTACAAAATAAAGTTCCCTTTAAAAACTGAGCAGCAAACCGAAAGTACTTTTGACTTGGCACGACTACGCTCAGTGAGTACTTGTAGTCACACGATAACATTACAGGACAGTCGCGGACAAATTCCAGCCATAGCTCAATGCAATGAACTAAGCATACGGCGCGGAGACATGTCGCACTGGAAGCGTTACGTAAGTGTCTCGGAGAGGCCAGCTAGCCAGCTATAAGGAGCCAGACGTGTTGCAAATATCCGTACGACATCGCGGCATCACCGGCATCTCGGCGGATCGGCCCGAAATAGCGCAGTTCAGTCGCCTTCCTTCTGCTGCCGGCGAGCTATTCGCACCTTTAAGAGCGTGAACTAACTTAGGCGCCGTACACACGACGTGCTTTAAACGAAATCGACGATGCTTCTAGCGCGGCTCCATTCGAATTACTGTGTTATTTTATATATCCGTTTCCACATGTTCTATGTGGTTAAAAGAAACAAATAGATTTTGCATAGTTAGTCATTCCATGCAGCACTAACCAGGTATAATTGATCGACAGGAACTAAATTGTAATAAAAATTCCAATGAGCAAAATGTAGCAGTGCAGAGTAGGAAAATATGCATATTATTGATTTTGGTGTAGTCACAACCTCATTGAAATTTCGTCCAAATGTAGGTACTTGATGTACGGTTCCGGTCGAGTACCTAGTTCGGAAATAATAAATTAATGACAACAATTGAATGGTTCTATAGAGGAAAGCTAAATCAGAACGAATTGTTGTTATTGTGATCAAAGAGTTCTTATGCAGCTCTAAAAATCAGTTTTTATTATATATCAGTAACTATTTCCAGCTGAATATTTTTTCTTCTACAATATTACCCATATTAACATGTAAAATAGGTATGTCCTTATATGAATGTCATAGTTGGAACAGGCTCGTGTGGCGCGTGGCCAAGTAAAAATCGTTTGGCATGTACGAGTACCACTGACTATCATTCGTTGTAACGGACATAAAAAAAAAATTTTGGAATGAAGCCTCACCTCGACACAGCCGGTCCGCGGCCGTGTTGTGACAGTTACATTTATTGCAGAACACCAAAATGTGAACAGACTTTCGACTAGCGCGGCAGAACAATCTGCTATTTTTATCGTAATTTGCTCGATGAAAGGAAATTAGTTTAGTTTCGTTATTGACACGGCCGCGCCGCGCCGCGCCGCCTGCATGCAGTCGCACGTCACAACGTCGTTAAATGGAACAAACCGGTTTAATGTAGAATGATAACTACGTTTATGACTTTACGGTAAATGATGCAAAATAACGTTCAGATTGTAAATACACCTTATACAATCTGTATAGTTCGTTGTATCTTAATTTGTCATCATATTTCTGTGATTGGTATGTATACTCGTACCATTTATAATTTAATGCCGCGCATAACTTCCATGGTTTAACGATAAAGATACGATAAAGTAAGGTATAAAAGTACCTGTACAGTTAGTGGCAAAGAACTACGCAAACGTTTTATTTCGTTTTGTGTGCGTTGTTTTTCTGAGATCGACTCTATACGCCACACGACGCGACGCCACCGATAGCAGTTTTCAATTTGACGATTCCAAAGGGAAAACGTGGAGGAGCGGATGACATTCTGCGATCTAAAATATTTTTTCGCGTGTCTGAGCTCACGGTTTCCAGTTTACAAAAATATTTGCGAGAGTCGATCGTAACAGTATAACCTGTTGTTCAGTGTGTACAGATATCGAGAAATGGAATTTACTTTTAGCGCATTAGAAACTAACAACGCAGGGTTGCACGAAATGTAATTTGAACTATTTTTAACACCGCTACCACGAGCGATTTAAATCTTACCACAATTAAACTAATGGCAGACTCAGCCGCCGGACTGTCCCCACTCGTTTTGTGTTGTAAGACACCCGAGCCCAGCAGTTTGTGTGTCTCGGTGGAAGACGCCAACATTGTAAGGTAAAGTTAAATGTCGTCGTTGAACACATCTTGCGGGCGGCCGCGCGCGTCTGTCTATCTACAGTACACAGACAATGTGGGCCACATTTCATTTGTGACACAACGAGTGTACCGACCACCACCCTCCGCCACCACCCGACGTAGACCACCTCATTAGACGACTGCCGGCTGCCGCACAAACACACCGCCGCCTCACTTCTTCGTCATAACTAAATAATAAGCATTTATTTAAATTAAACAAAATTCTGAGAAAAATCTAAATACAAGTATTTTTGTGTAATATATGAGCCAAACATTTTTAATAGAAGTTCTAAAGTCGCAGCCACTTAGCTTATGGTATTATTGACTCTAGTGTGAGACTGCATCTTAAGTGTTGCCGGCTACTACTTCCTACCTCTTCCCAATCGAAATATCAAAGAAACAGTAGATAAGTGCTAAATATAAACCGTGTAATGAAAATAGTCAAGTTAAATGGTCTGGATCATTCTAAAAGTAAAAAAATTAACATGCTGTTCTTTTGTCTCAAATTCGTGGTTTAGTGAATGAAATCCTGGCAACTTCTAAATCTAGAAGGTCATAAACAGCAATGCCGATGACCTCATCATCTTATGAAAGCAAGCTTCAGAATATTCTTGTGAGAAAAGAAATAAACGTATATTTTATTTCCCGAATAATCATGTTGTTCTTACACATTTTCATTACGCAACGAAGTAAATCGTACCTTGAAATAAACTGTAAGTTAAGTAATCAAGGAAATCTATCTTGCGTCCGTAGGTTTTTCATTCCGGACGCCCGAGTGATACATGGGAGATTCTTTGTTCCTGTGAAATGAGCCTTTGTTTGCGTCAAATGCCCTTATTTATGTATTTTACTAAGATACTGTTCGTTTTGTAGTAAACATTAAATTTAAGAGCAGTTTTAGTTGTTAGATTACTATTGTGGAAGAATAGGTACATCATGTTATTTTAGAACGTAAACATTTAAAAATTGAGGAATGAACCCCAATTTTTTTTTATTCAAATTAATATAATTCTACAACATTTAAAGAACTATTTGTGATCACTTCAAACAAAACTAACCGACACATACCGCATATAATGCAAAGATGAAAGAGGAAGCAACTAGGAAAAGCCTAAAATTGTATCAACTTCAAGCATTAAGAACATCGTGAAAATCGCGCAGATTAAACGATAGTCGGCGCGGAACATCAATCTGCTGTTGTCTGCCGCCCAATTACGTTTTTTCAGCAGACAAGCAATGAATCGAGTCGTTACCGACGGACTAATTAGTTCGCACTCATTCCCAGTTGTTTGTTCCGTCGACACGAAAATTATGATATTAATTTTTCTTGACTATTTTATAAATTCGTCTGTCCATCGCCTCCATTGGAGTTTCTCACATTATTATGTAGGTACGTTACAAATAAACGCAGGTCCTTTGGTTTTCAGTTAGTCATTGACATAAAGACAACATCTAACAATGTTGTTTCCCAAGAGGTAAGCGGGACGTGCTCTTTATTGGTCTGTTGAATACAATACAACGTTACTAACTATTAACTATGCTCGTAGTTAACACATCGTTTACATACCCAAATAACAAATGAACCCTATTAAATTATTGTATGGAAGCCTATTTAAATTTAATGTCTGCATTATTATTTGTTTCAGGTACGTTCGGTTTAGTCACTAGCCGAGGTGTGAACGGAGCGGCGACGGTGCCGCGGTGGCGCCGCTAATATGTAATAGGTAGACACGAATAACAAATTGCATTTCGTATAAGCCATGGTGAGTGGTCTACAATGGAATATTAAACAGTCCGATGCCATTTCATGAACCGTGGCGTTAACTTGCGACTGCGCCGAGGAAGTTTCCGTTTGACTCGACAACTTTGAGCAGACAGTGAAATCCAAACGATATGCTGGTTGAAAGCAATTGTTGCAGTCTGTGTTTTAATTGAATCTTTTATGAATAAGCGATTATTTCGGAGCACATATTTATTCGAAATACTGTTGTACATATTATATCTATTTTAATTTAAATACCACGAATGGTGAAGCTTGTTGTCAGGATCACCGTAATATCCATCGGGTCCGTTCACGTAATGTCTTGAACTTAGACCCGGCCAGTCCCGCACAAACGTAAATCTAGCTGTAATGTAATAACCGCCTCTGAAGTTGCGAACTGCCCAACAAACTTTATCGAATCCATCACTTACACTATCAGGTGGCGAAACAGTTGCAATGTTTGTCTCCGTTACTAACTTATCATATGTATGACATATGGCTACTATCTACGTTCTACCACCATTCATCATTACTGCTTTTTTATATGACATACTAGACGATGCCCGCGGCTCCGTCCGCGGAAAAGTCGATAAACAAAATATTGATTTCATCCCAAGGGAACCTATAATCGGGATAAAATGTATCCTATGTCCTATTCCTGGATGCAACCTATCTGTGTACCAAGTTTCAGCTTAATCCGTTCAACGGTTAGACCGTGAAGGAGGGACAAACATCCAAATATCCAAATATCCAAACATCTTTACAAAGTTTCACATTTATAATATTAGTAGGATAAAGGTTTTGATGAATTCGAGACGATATAATAAGGCCTATTGATATGATGATGGTTTTTTCATGATAACATTAATGGTGGGATATAAATCCGCGCGCACAATCCACTTATAGGGCTTAACTTTGAAGAAAATAAATTATTTTGTTTGTGAGCTTTTCCTCGGGGAATTTCTTATTCGGTTTTCATCAGGGAAAAATGCTCCCGCGTTTTAGCTCTTAACTAAATTTCACAATCAGTTAACGTTCTTCGTGTGTGTAAGGTTTGTATATGGTGTGTGTATAATATTGTAGAGAAATGTTTGCCTTCTGTTCTATAACTATTTACTAAACATGTAGATAGATACTCATTTCTTAATAAATAATATCCATGTAGCTCCAATCGATTTTTACAAGCTTAAGATAGGTGCTATAAGAGCTCCAGATTCCAAGGTTAAAAGCTCGAATTATATCAGAGCGAAGCCTGTGAAGTGGTAAATCGACGTTAATTAAGTAAAGCGGCATAGTTTTGTCCAAATCGTTCAAGTTTAATGATGTTATCATACGGCTTGTCGTGTTCCATTCCTAGCGTATTTTCTAAAGTTATACGATGAAGTAAATCTTCCTCTCGCAGACGGCTGCAGATTATTTAGCTGTATATTATTGGCAGGCTATTGATGAGAAGAGCCAGGTAAATGTGTCTATTACAGATAGAGAATGATCCGTTTAATATAAACACTCCACAGGTTGTCGTGTTGGTAATTTACGGCTATTGTACAAACGGGATCTCTGTGCGTGTATTCATATACCGCTAATGATTTTAATAATTGGATTAATTTGGTCTATCTTGCCGCCGATAATATTCTTAAATTTTTTGCCGGAGAACTCAAAACGAAACGGAGAATAAAGTTTCATGTTTAAGCTATATTTCTAATGTTCGGACGCATTTTTAAGCGCTATTAATAATTGATAGCGGATCTTAAGTTTTTATAGTGAAATTCTATCGTGAACTCGGTTCAATTCTTCGGCGGCAGAGACACGTTACGATTATTTTGTGCAAAAGTTTTGACTGATCGTGACGTTTTTCCTTGTCTGCCTTTAAAAACTTGACATACAATAAATTGTTGTGGGTAATACGTATTATACTAATGTAAGCTTCTCAGCGTTGAAATTTATAATTTTGTTATTACTATGTCTTTGATTTTCGAGTTAATACAGCTGTAGGTAAACATATCGGCAGTCCTGTGGTGCCGGTGTAAATCGACAGCTCCGAACATGCGCATAGTCAATTGAGTGCGAAACTAATTCTGCGCTTGAAGGGGTGCGGCGAGTATTCGATAATTCAGCCTGTCGCATGTCGGTCCGATTGAACTTCGCCAGAACTCGGCAGAAATAACGTCGAACACACAATACTCAATGTAGGTACCTACGACGAATATGAGAAGTGTCGTTATGGCATTATTGATTTTGAAGTAGGTACAAGTTGGTACAAGGTTAAGGGTCGGCCTCGAGTCCAAAGTTGAACCATTTGATGAAAAATCTTATAGGTTGTTTAATATCTTTATTTGTATTGCTATTGCCGAATACGAACTGAATCGGTTAGATCTTCCTTTTGTAGTAATGGAAGTAAGGTCCCATAAAGTTTGCAACTTGGGCAGATAGGTAGATCATGTTTGTCAGTATGGAGCTTATCAGAGTGAAATGAAGTTTTTTATGTACGAGCTCACTCAACGGTAAATAGATCAACTGTAGAAAGTAGAGTTGCTACGATTGAGGTAATTTTTCAGTGTGTCTCAAACAGCATCTCATTGAGTGAACAGCCAGTCATCAGCCGCCGCCGCCGGGCGCGTGTCAGGTGATCGCACACGTAAATCAACTCTCGCCGCGACACTCACATCGTGCAGTGTACCCGTCACCCTACAGAAACAACATACTGGACAGTCGACTCACTTATTACACTTTTATAGAGTAACTTTTGAGGAACCGAAACTTTTATGATAGGATGCTCCTAATAATCAAGAACCAGATATCAACGTTTTTGGGACGCACAGTATTATCATTAGGTGGGTCATGTACTCGAGTACAGGCTGCTTAGCATTTGTTTTTATTTAGCTATATTTATTTTATTATTATCAGTCACGTTCTGCCCATCTTAGGGCGGGCGGCAGCGACAGTGACGGCGTGTATATTATACCTTCATGTCTTTGCATAAGTAGGACCCATGAACACTCGTGTCCTTAACCATAACGAATCTTTAAATCTAAGAAAAATCCCTTCGAACACGTGTTAGAAAGTAAACTTAAAAATAATGAACTTAATCGACATCTTTAAAATTTCAATTCCCGTCATTATATCTTTTATTCAATGAATAGATCGAAGAGCGAGACTCGAATGAAAATTATGTAGTGTAAATGCAGCCAGCTTCATATAATGGCGAACCGTTAGCAGAACTGCAATTAAAAATTCACGGGCCGAGAGGCAAGTCAAACAGGAGCGTAACAAGCCAGTCCTATTTTCCAGTTTCACGTTTGCTGTCCGCTCGAAAAAAGATACCTCGCGCTGGCTGGAGTATCCGCAGCCGTGCAACTGTTTGTTTTCAATTACTGGACCAATTTGAATCGATATTGGATGATGCTGGCACAGTTTCCAGAGCGTGCGATTTAATTACGATGTCCGAATGTTGAAAAGTCAATCTTTTTATTCGAAATTCATAAACACGCGATTTTTCTGTACGCTTCTTTGAGAAATAGTATTATTTCACTATGCCAATACAAATGTTGAAAAATCTTTTTTCAATTCTTTTGTAGCGATACGATGCTAGCGGACCGTTGCAATCTGGTATCGACTGGCCACTGCTACCCCAAATTCTGTGAACACTTCGATTCTTGCTTATTATAGGTATGTTGCTGTCGAGACTCCAGGCGGAAACTTTACTAGTAAAACAGACGGTATCAGCACGGCTCCTCAACTCGAAACGATCAAGTCTATTGTCCATTAAAGTATGCGAGCTGCAATCATTAAATGTGATTATTACTTTCTATAGTTAGTTTACCTACGTTCCCATTTCGGTTTTCCTGTATAATTATAACATTTCCTTCTTTAAACTTTTAGTGGTACCGATAATGTTCCAGTTTTATATTTTAATTTGTTTTTGCAATGGTGCGAATGAGAGCTTACGCTAACGAGCTGTTTTTCAACCGACCAGACTTAAAGAAACAGTTTCGACGCCGCCCGGTCCTTTAGATCTAGCGTTTCGGTACGTTGCTCTTCAAGTGGAGTCATTTATCCGAAAAACATTGTTGTTTATTACATTTAAAAACATTAACTTCGAATAAAGATTTTATTATCGTAGTCAGCACAAACGATATTAAAGCAACACATAAATGAAGATTTTCTAAACATTGTTTTCAACATTGTTATGGATTACTCCCAAGCACGATAATTTATAAATGGTCCGTAGAAAAAGCTACATGCAAGCGTTTTGTAAATTTTTTCGGTGCGGGCGTTACGGTGGTACCGCCTACCTACTGTTGCCGCGCGAGTGGTGCGACCACGCGCCATCGCCGCCGCCGCCCGCACCGCGCCCTCACCTACATACTAACGACTTCACGTGTACTGCGGAATGGACAACGAATCAGATATCATTTTTATATGTTTTTTTAATTAAGGTTTTCCAGCTCTGAATAAGCGCTGAACTAGCTGCAGTGAGGTATTTGTTATTCTGTTATATTGAGCGTTGCTCTGAATGAATACTGTAATATTATATTTATTTCGGTGCCGGTTTGATTTCGTTCGCTGAACCTCGTTCACCGTATACCTCTAAATTAACTTTATCCATTCATTTTTATGAATACGTTGGATATTTGTTTTCATCTGCACTGTATTTCTGTAAAAATATTCTTTCTATCCAGTTAGGTAGGTACGTTAAATAAAATAAATTATTATTTTTAAATTAACAATAATATAATCTTAAAATAAATTATTTATTTTATAATGAACCTTACTAGTGGTAGTGACAAGTGACTTCATTGTACGCTGGTATCTCTCAGAATAGGATATAAAGGTACTTGAAAAGTTTAACGTATCTGATGTAATGTGATGTACCATTAATGTGATGACCACCTCTACTGACAGTTGAACATAAAACAATAAATTATGTCGTGTCAAATACAACAATAATATGCGGGGACTATATTTATGCTATACACAATTGTGTATAACACCCCTATTTATTCTTGTTAGGTAGGAACGTTCGTATGCCAAAGTTATAAAGCAAGCAACACGTTAACATATTTTAAATGGGGAATGAACGTTTCGAGAGATATTTATGAGTCGACTTTTGCTTCGTCGGCGGTGAGTCTGCGTCGCGGAGTTAATGGCGCGCTCCTCTGACGTTACGACGTCATCCCTCTCCTGGTTCTCGATCGCTTGTGTGAAAGGTATATCATCTAATGTGAAAAATGACAGGGTAAATGAAAATTGATATCAAATTTGTTCTGCTAGGTGGTAAAGCTGACGTTAAACATTTTCCCCCTTACGTTAGGTAAGCTCATACTTATACATATAATATTTGCATCATTTTTGTCGAACTGCCGGATTCCCAACACATCCACTTTGTGTTGTAGATTTCCAAATGACAGTTACATGTATTAATCTAATTACTCGTAACTTACACATTTCATCCAATGTTGTTAAAAGTTTCACTACTTCTACTTTTGATGTCTGGGATGTATTTGTACTTTGTTACTATTTAAGCTTTTTTTTATCAAATAGGTACGGTCGTATATCGTGTCGAATTATATAACAAAAAATTGCCAAGTATTGTAGTGCGAATAATATAATTTGGTAAGTGAGTTGTATTCCTACTAAACAATAGACATTTTGGCGAGCGATGTCTATCAGTCGGCGAACCGTGGCGGTGTAGCTCGAAACACTATTAAAATGTCATTAAAAGCCCATCGAGTGTTATCGGCGCAGATGTAATGGCTCACAAGAAACGCATTTACCACCACGCCGCGCGCCGCAGTCCCACGCCTGCTGCCAGGCCGCACCACCGTCACTCAAACCGAGCTTAGTTTACTTAGCTTGCTTCTTATTATCCTTCACTGAAAGCAAAGTATCGCCGGCTTGAAAAAAGATAATCTAACTTGAAAGAAAATGCAGAGTTCATATTATTTCCAACGTCGCCCTATCTCAACTGAACAGACCGATGGAGGAAAATCATCAGATTTCTTTGATAATTCGTGACGTCACCAAATAAATTCGAATGGGTTTTCCAACGTCGAAGATGTCGTGTTTACTTCGGTCATGTTTTACTTCGACGCATCGCAGCGCAATATAAATACACGACATCATACACGACCGGCACGAGGAACTTCGGAGTTAGGAACTATACGAACGGCAACATTTGCCGCGAGTTACTCAAGTTAAATAGATCTCTTGAGTAGGACTTATACGTGATCGAATTTCTCTTCAGACATTTGAAATACTAATGGTTGGATGTAATTTAAAGATTGTAACGATATAAAATTACAAAGACATCCTAGCTTTGGGCAAGAATGGTGTTTGGGGAAATTTCATTCCAGTTCCATTATTATTGTATTTAATTGTACTTTATAACTGTGTTGACTCTACCATTGATTACCTACAATACGAGCTGATAGATAAAATACCGTTGTAAAACACAATCACGTTCAATGTTGCCATTAAACACGTCATGTAATAAACGTCTCATTTTATAAATAACCTTAAACAAAATATATCGAGAGCCGGAGCCTCTCAGTATTACGCCCTAAATTCGCGCATTAAGCCTTCAATATAAATCTTCTTATACGGAGCTTCGAGTAATCCGGAGCTAAGTGTGATGTATTATTTCTAAAACAAACTCGCACGCGTTTAAAGACTCGGCTTTCGTAAATCCTCAAAAGAATAGAAACGGCTCAAGAGTAGGTCCGACACTGATGAGAGACATCCATTGGCCAGTGATGACGACGGGATCGGGAGATGAGTCCCGTACATTAGGTGGTACGGTACATGCGGCTCACCTGCTCTTTGATGACCAATTTGGCGATAAGCTATTCGTCGCCACATAAATTCATTAGTACTGTTTGTCCGACATCAATATGGGTCATATTAAACTCAGCAATATCGGGCCATTGTTACTCGGGTGCCAGAAGCGAACAGGTACAAAGAGAGGCCTAAAGTTTCGTTTGAACAGTAAGTCTGGGGAGTGGGCGTTAACTGAGGATCGCGATTATACTTCAATTATATACTCAAAGAGAGATCCTAGCAGTGTGGCATTCGGCACCCTGCACCCAAACACACTCGACGGACGTTGCACCCATTCTCCGCCTCCATACCTCCTTTTTAATTTTTAGCTTAATGTATGAATTTTTTAACGAACTGCTCTACACGAAGATTTTGTTCAGATTTTATATGTAATAAAACCTTCTATCACGACTAAAGTAATTTAATGCTTTTAGTGAGATCGCTACTTACCCGTAACAAGTGTTCGCGAGCGAGGATCACTATTAATTCATCACCGGTTGCCGCAGATTATTTACGACAGCCAATATTCTATCCAGTTTTGTCAGCTAGTGCGTGTCGAAGATAAAACCGACGGCCTCGGTTGTAGGTAAAGCCATGTTGCGGTCACTGACCTGCATGAAACAGCCTGGTGGAGTTTACTTTCGGTTGCTGTTACAGTCACTAGAGTAGGTAGTAAAAATATCCCACTATTTCTGAAATAGTCAACAAATTGCCATTCACGTACTAAAGGAGGCAGCGGTATAACCTAGGCGTTGGAAAATACAGTGACTAATTTTAGTTTTTAGAATAAGAGTAGAGTTGAATACTGTATAAATAGTCAATTGTAGGTAATATTAACAAAACCGAAACTGAGTTATTGCTTTGTCTCTTAGCTTCTGTTTTCCAGGAAACTGTCCATTTGCAGAGATGAGATGATGACTATGATAGCAATTAACATTCCAAGTTTTATCTTAACATCTATTCTATGGCTTCGCCGCGCTGTCTATAGACAATCTATATCACTCTACTGAGAGTCAGACTTGTTAGGTTAGCCTTAATTAAGAAGGCATGAAATATTGAACGTTTATAACTTACGTTTTCTATTTTATTTTTAGAAAAACATTGTTGCAATCGACAATATCTTGTTGATGAGTATTTTTCAATTAAGTGAGAGCCTCCGTTCTCCTGGTTTCATCTAATTGGACAAGGGCTCAATCACAAAATAGTTTGAAGCGAGGCGACTTGTTCGGCTGCCTGAATTAATATCGGTCTCTGGGGCAACGTGAGCGACCTAACGACTAAACGAATGACAGTTAAACTAAAGAGGTACTTTCAAATTTCAAACGCATCAGTGCACTGCTTCAGTCGTCGCTAACACTGCGCCGTTGTCTGGTGATGAATGAAGATGAACTTCATCATGAATCTGTCATACTGCCATCTTGTTAAAATAAAATGCTAAATGGTCACAAAAAGCCAATTTATTAAAATACCAAATGTAATAGACGCACGCCTACTTATTATTATGTATTTGTTCTCAAACTCGAACCAACGCTCTAATGCTCAATGATGATCAACGCTCAACCAAATCTGATGTGTAATCAGATTGAGTTTTTTCTTGTTATCGCCGCAATTCACGAGTATTATTATAATCTGACATGGACCGACTAGGTGCCGATTAATAGAAAGAGTCGATTAGTCGGATTGTATTTTAGTCGGCGACTAGTTGCGATTAGTAATTGTTAAAATTAAATTGTCACGTTCTTCTTATATTTCTAACATTTACTTCTAAATTGAATCCGCTTTTCCTCCGATCACTGGCGGCCTGTAGATGAAGAAGGGTTCGCAATCCACAACATTACCGTAGAAACATTAAATAGCTTTTTAAGTCCCTCGGGACATGGTTAATGTGTACCATCCGGCTTCGCTTCCAATGAGGATTTCATAATCCTGCTTTTTGTGTGTGCCGTACAATAGCGATTCTCCTGCGACGGTGGAATATAATCACAAAGGTCGTGTATCATTCTAATCCCCAGGGACGCTACATGATCCCAGCTCCTTGCCGAAACGGTTTTCATTGCTTCTATATACCTAATTACTTTTTATAACTCCTACGTGGTATTTAACTGAATAATCGTAGTTGTATTAATGAATCTGTGTTACCTGGTTACTGGAACTATTAGTTCGTGTAATGGAAGGTTCCAAATACACGTATTAATCCATGAGTTAAACCGAACCGAGACCGACATATTAGATGCGTCCCTTTCGGTCTATGGCTTTGTTTAAGCGTAAACAGTCTTGTGATTCTATTATTTCACTTTTAACTTATGACTATTTAACAATTTACGAATAAATGAGTTTCACGTTGGGAAATAATTTTAGGATTTTTAGGTTAAACGTCCACGTTTACTTTTTACGTAACAGGTGACACAAACAACCCCTTTTGTAATATTGCAGTATTAAGTATTATGAAAATATATCTTGTGTAATTATGTGAGTTACAAAAATATTTATTTTGTTAGTCGGCCAGTACATCAAAAATTCTCGGGTATAGTAAAGGTCACGTCCGTACAAGGTGGAAGGATAAATTAGAAAAGGCGTGAAATTCCATCGCGCGCCCTCCTACGCGGAGGCGTATGATGGAATTAAAATTCCTTACATTTAAATGTTTTCAACTAAGAGCCGAGGGACGCGGTGTACATTATTCTTTCTTTTACATGTTTTTGTTGTGAGGCGCACCTTCGAGGAATATTTATTTGAGTACGATTTGTTATTAAGGAATGAAGTTCGTATAGCACAGGCCCATGTCAACTAGCTAAAGGAACGAAAGAGAGTAACGAAACGGAGAATAGCTAACGAGTTTGCAGTGGTTCAATCCTCTGCCGCCCTTGGACATTATGACAAACATAAAAAAAATTAGAAGTGCAGTACCTAGAGAGCAGAGCAGTTTGAAGCAGACTCGTCATACAAGTTGAAGCAGTCTGTGTGTGGCCAGCGTTAGACGGCAACGGTGGAAGAACGTGATAAACGGTTACCAGTTTGTGTCAGGTGTTAATGATGACCTCGGTAGTTATATTTAACCCACTATACTGCTGCCAGTCATTGAGTCGTTAAAACTTAACAGATTACGACGAAAAGAATTAATATTATTCAATTTTCTCTAGTTCGATATAACATTATTTAGCTAAATACAATTTCTACGAATATATCTTTAGTTTAAGGCCAAATTCGATCTCGCGTTGAAGGTCCTTGATTTGTGATGTGATTGTGGTTGTTTAGTTAACGCCAAACGTTAACTCGCGGCCGCCAGAGGGAGTCCTCGAGCGCAATGTGGCATACATTGGTGACAACGTTCCTATCTCTACTTGAGGGTTGCCATTTGTTTATAAAACTTATTAAGGCCTTTTAATTTTACTATTACTGATAAATGACAGTACGAAATAGGACTCTAATACGACTGTGTCGTTGTTTTAACAATATTAAATAGCAAGCTTATGATAATACATGGTACCATGCATACCTACTGTTACTGTAAAGACAAACAGTCCTTAAAACAGAGTCTGTTCGGTATTTGGATATTCAGTCAGATAAACTAGCGTTTAGGAAAGGTAACCAAACGCAATTTTATCTATAACCCTCAGTTTAAAAAGCATTCCTGGCGGTACGTCGCAGCTGATCCTTTTAAAGCGGTTCTCGGAGCCCCCGGCCAGCTCGCCGCCGCCGCTAAGTGCCTCCGAGCTCGTCTGTTCTATAATGTGCCGATAAGGGTTATCGGGTATAGTTATTTGAAAAATTCCCCTGGGATTATGTGTAGTGTACGTAGATAGTTGTACGTTTTTAAAATGTTCTCATTTTTAAACTGTTCTGTCAAAAACTTAGAATGAACTAATTTGTTAATAGCTAACATTTAAATTCAGTTCTTTCCTTGTGCATGTGCATATTTAGAATAAATTACCCTTACTTTCTTTATGTATGGGAGTGATAATAATAACGAAACACCATACCTAATGGCCGTTGCCTGCTCCGACGAGTATTCGCCGACCACGCACCACCGGTCACTTCGTTGCTGCCATATAAAGAAAGTAGGTACGTGACGAGTAAACAAGTGAACCTTATCCAGTTACAATATAAACACACCCGCTCGCTTTAATGTTATTTGAGTATTTAAACCCTCGGAGCGAGCTCACGCTCGCAGAGTCGCAGCTCGCAGCCGACATATCAAGTTCAACCGAACAATAATTACACGTTACGCCGCGACGTGAAATATTTCGAAGCGTACCCTAAACCTACTTGCGCAGCGTCCACTAAGCTTAAAATAAATTAACAATTTACACAGAAGCGCCTGTTTGCCATCAATTATATCGACCCGAGGCCCGAGCTGAAGCCTTCTCTGATCGTTCGTGAATCCGCCGCCCGCGCCAATATTTGCAACTCCTTAGACGACAAGCGCACCTAGAAAAATAACTTCGTATCAAAAAACAACAACAT
>LGAG01001179.1:39738-61203 GCA_001278395.1 Lerema accius | reverse complement strand
CGTCGCGCCGCCGTCGCTCGTCTCGTATGATAAGCAACTGGCACCAGTATCGGTCGTCTACCTGGCCGCGCCGGGCCGCCGCGCGCCGCCGGGCTCTGATTCCAGAAACTGTCGTATCAGTCGAAAAAGCATAAATAACCAGTGATCCACCAAACCAGACAATTCTTTAGGCCAAAGCAATCGTCTTAACGAGATTACTGTAAAATGTCCCTCTTCTTCGAATAAAAACTTTATTGTACACACACCGTCCGTACTAGACGACCATGGTTTAATTCTAACAAATTAACTTTCAAAAGTTCAGGGAGCTAGTTGCGAATAGTATTTCAAGTTCAGTGGTGGTTCGGTAAGTGGACTATTAGTTTGTCCTACGTCTCTATATTGTATTTTATATTACTCTACTAACTTCACTGTCTAAAGGTACAATTACATCGAGACGACTTGCGATCACGCACTGAGCCGCAGCGATTACCTTACCTTGTCACACTGAAAGAATAAAATATTACTGATGGAGTACCTGATCAGCGGTACCGCCGCTACTATCCATGTACATCCGTATCATCCGAAAGCTAAAGCGTCTCCGATCAAGAATGATTGAGAGACCCGTCGTTAAGTGGTCCAATGCAAATTAAAATGGTAAACCATCTTACGGTTTGCTGAAGGTTCACGTTATCCGTCAACTTCAACCAAGCGCACAAGTCCGTTGTGATTACACTGCCAGTTCTTTAACGTGTCATAGACCAACACATTGTCTCGATCATTAATTAGAAAGAAACACGAGTAGTTAAAGCTGGCTATGGGTATAGTATAAATATTAATAAAGCGCATTCTTCTTGAAACATATTTTTTATAAAATCGAGATTGAGGCGCAAATCGCTTCCTAGAAACTAGTAAACCTTACAGGTAACAGCCGTCATGTAATGTAGACATTAGGTGAGACGATGCGGGACCGGTACCGCCAGATTGGGCTATTTTACCAAGACGGTGAGCCCGTCTTACCTTTCCTACTCGTAATAACCTCAAAATGTACATTTCGCTCCCTCGCATTGGGGCGAGATGGGCGAAAGTGGCCGAAAATGAAACGAGGGAATTACGTAGCGGACAGGTCTCGACGGCCACTGTATTTCGTAATCATTTTATTTATGCACGAGGGTTACAATGGCTGGACTAATGGATTTTTATCTTCCAGGTAAATAGCTGGCTACTCTACCATTCGCTGACGGTAACCTTTATATAAATAGTTAGTGTCGAATTCGATTCGTTACCGCTATATACTAACGAGACTCTGAGTCCTTGTGAAGGTCGCCGAATCACGACAGGTGTATGAAGGGACGAGAGACGCGACCTCACGGAGCCAAATATTGAAGGTTACTTTCTCTTATTGTTGGGAAGAACGGAGGCGGCGAGGAGCCTCATAATAACATGCTTTATGCATCGATTAAGCCCTTATCGTGGAACACCCTTTTCTCAATAGCACATTCTTGGATACACTAAAGATAGGGTCGTGTAACTTCTTCGAAAATACTGTGGACCTTCTCGTTCAGTCCATACGGTCGCTATTCGCCACGCCGCGGCCGCCGCGCCTCGCCTCGCAGACTTATCTGATTTACGATCAGGTGTGGGCGCTCGCCGTGTGCCATTCTTCCATTCAGCCATTCGTAGATTAGAGGAAACCCAAAACGTTTTGTAAAACGTTTACTGCATTCTTGACATCTATTTTAGAATCAAAATATTATTATTAAACACTTGATCCAGAAACATTTTCTTTGCGCGAAGTTCGTTGTCACGATATTTGTGGCATTATTCGGTAGTTCCACAACAGGATATTATCATTCCAAATGACATGGTTAGCTCACATTGTACGAAAAAATACAAACAGAGCAGAGTCGATTGAGCGTCGGGTATTATTCAAACAAAAGTCACAACTTCCTCATTCGGCTTTAGAATAAATAGTGAATTTGAGATCATCTCAGCCACGGCCGCCCGCGGGCCATGGATAAGACGGCCACGGTGGCCGGCTCCAGTGTCGACGTTGTCGGCGGGGCAGCCGTCGCGGGGAGCCATATTATAAGACAATGGTACTATAATTTGACATCTCCTGAAAATGTGACAATATCACTTCAAATTTTCAAACCGAAAACTTATTTGAAACACGATTTCCTTTATCTATCTCTTCATTTAATTTATTAAAAGAGAGTTATAAAATTAAGAACAGTAACTTTCAAGTTAGTATGTTTTTGGAGTGCCGTTTCGGTCGGAAGGTGGAGTGACCCAGACGGGGCACTAACTGTGATTTATAAGCCGTGAGCAAAGTTTTGGATGGACTACAAGCTACAGGTATCGACATTCCTTGCCGCCATGCCGCACGCCGCCGCATGCCGCCGCGCTCCGAACAGCCCTCTGTCGAAAGCGAATTATATTATGAGCCAGAAATGGGACAACCGTAGTACAGCCGTTCCGCCGCCGCGCCGGCTCAGCAGGCACAAGGTGCACTATTATGTAGAGGAAGGTACGAGTTCACATTCTTAACCATACTTTTTTGTGACCGAATGTGCATTTCGGCACGTCAGGGGTGGGGCCGGGGGGTGGCGTCGTTCATTGTGTAGTCGGCTCGGTCGGCTGCGGCTGCCGCGATTGTCTGCGCCAGTTCGGTTCAGTAGCTTCCGACCTCCGGCGAGGGAGGGTCGTGCGTTCCTCCCTCTGCCGCAATACGGTCTACACCGGCGGAGTGAAGTTTGTTCCGACACTTTCACATCTCCACTTGCGAGTTTTAAAACGCTTTACGATATGGCTGGAAATATACCTTACACAATTAATAACATATCTTACGACAAGTTTGCATCGTTTAGTTCCTCGAAGGTTCGTTACTTTAAAGACCTGACACTTGTAGAAGGAAGCTGGTTCACAGCTGTTAGGTAAGAGTGGGTGGTGTTTTTAATATTCAAATTTATAGGTAAAGTCTTATTGTAGGTTTAAAATAATTCTCAACGGGCTTCTCAGTGTACGAGACTTCGGCGATAATACCTATGTGGTGATATTTTAGTCTCATTATTGCATGAAATTAAAACCTAAAGTTTTATATTAATTTAATTTAAAAAACTATTACTGAGTGTCCAAACAAATTGTATTTTCTTAATATTTAGTTCGAGAGGTAACTCGTTGTACGGACGTTAATCCCCTTGTACTGTGTGTGTTCATTCATTCTCCGCACGTGACGCGACCACTTGACGGTTGAAACTTTTTAATGCATTTTTTAATGTTGGCTACCGTTCGTGCTATATCTAGTACCTATTTACATGCTCAAATGTACTTTAGCTTCAGAATAAAAATAGTAGAATATGTTAGAAATAGGCTTCATGATAAAACCAAATGAATATGCTTTAGTTGCTAAGCTTCCTCGATAGGTCACGTAAAACCATTTAACTAAAATTATTTATTTTTTAAGGAATTTAATTGTGTAGAGACTATGCAGCATGTGTTCTATTGGAAAATTAAAATATAAAGTGAACACCATTGCCGGTGGCTCGGTGTCGTCGCGATTAAAATATTTTGGGAATATTAGGAAAGAGGAGCTCCTCTTCATTACCAAACGTGTAACTGACGGAATCAGCTTCTGAATTGACTAACATTTACTTTGTAAACAAAAACATCTCCGGCCTCAAAGCCACTATAAGTTATTTGAACGGCGAGCGCGAGATAACGGACCTTTGAATATTTATCTCCGTCTCGTATTTGTACAAGCCGGCGCGGCGTCGTATAATTCCATTAAAATAATTATGACGAGCCGTTTTCATATCGATGGAGAATGCAGAACGGCGCTATGTAGCAGTTTATTGATGAACGCTTCGTCTGCGGGATTACTAGGACGTTACTTGCGTAGTCGTAGATTTCGTAGAGCTCTGGAATGGCTGAACTATTTACACTATACATACAAATTAATATAATTGCCAATCGTATATTGAATACTTATTATTATGTAAAATTATCAGGAAATTTGTGAGATGATAAAAGGTCTAATTGAGGCAGTCGAGAATGCAAAAATTCTAATCTAGTTATTATCATTAGGGCTCCATAATATTATTGCACCTGTCCATTTATACACCAGTTTCCAATATTTTAATAAATCAGCGGCTCTGCTTGCCCGCATATATACGAAATAATAAGTAGGCGTCGATATCGTGTTCTACTGATCGTTGATTGCAATTTATTGCTTCAACCACGTTGCGCGTTGTTTGGCTTGTGATCTTTACGTGGAATATACAATATATGGCCTGTGGTATGGCTAGTGTTCCGTTCTCGAGCGGGGTTATGCTCCTGTTGCGGTTATGGCTAAGTTTCGTGTCTGCCGTCGGCCAGGGAGGTACGAGTACGAATTACTGAAATGGGGAATCTTATGTAGGATAGGTAACACATTTCGGGATTATGCGGGATTCTCAACCTTTAAAATCCGTAAGATTTACTATTATCTAGTGTTAGCCGCTTCGGTCAAATACATTACTCACTCGCGTATGTCGTTCTGTGAGATTAAGGTCCCTGATGATGACGTGATTTACTATTTAACCAACGTAATCATTTTTCATTCGTCACACGGATCAAATTATTAGATTTAAAATATTATTATCTGCTACCATTACAAAATATATACTATGTTACATCAGGTAATCTTATAAAGTAACGTCGCAGTAGGAACTGTGGTTGTGGATTGAGTAAACGACTGTTCCATCGTGCGTTACCGACTGGTCCGTATTTACGTCAGTATGTTCCTACGATGGGGTTAGTAGGTAACAGCCGTTAACTCGCTGAAAGCCTACCGAAGTACAACATCCAAACAAGTAAAAGGCAAAAGAAGCAGAGCTTTACAACTGTGCTTCAGCTTCTTTTTTTCTTGAATAAAATTCTACGTTAACTTTCTCTAAAAGTGAGCGGAGTGTTGGCAAAATAATGAAGTTTTCTTTGAATGTGTTGCTCGTGTTAGTCGGCAGTAGCGCAGCCAGCTCGAGCACGCGAACTTTGGCCACATTTCAAAATACATTTTACTTTTATATTTTAACATACTAAAATACTGAATGTATTGCGTTCCATCTTATGAATTACGAGTAAAATAAACGTTTAAACATTACGAAGGTCCCCGATTTGTTCGAAAATCATTTACTCGTAAATTATTGCGTATATTGACTACCTTCATTAGCTAATTTGAGCAAAGTGATCGTCGGGTTCCAAGAGGAGATGAATGATGTCAACCTACGGCACGCTGGCAAATGTAAAGGTATTAAAGCGTCTAACATTTATAATGCCCGAACGTTTCTACGACTCCTAGCTTAAGCTCGAGACCCTTTAAAGCTCTCGGCCGACATGTAGAGTGCGAGTGTGAATACAGTGAATGTGTTTATAAATTGAAGCGGATTTTTTTCAATTTCATTTAATTTTTATGGATGTTCAAAAACACATGAAATTTTCACATTTAGAGTTAGATATTAAATTTCTCGATTCTCGAGCTCGTCTCGTCTGTCCGTACCGGGACGACCGGCAACGACCGGCGCGAGGCGGCGCGGCCTGGCCACCCTACCGAAACCGAATGAACACAGTTCGGAACTAACCGAGCTTGTTTGCTCAAAGCGACCGCTCACACGGCTCAGCCGCTTTGTGAGCAAACTCCTTGTTATCTTAACAGTAATGTTCTGTGTTTGTAAGCCTTTGTGGCCATTTCGCTAGTTACCCGCCGAGGCCGACGATTGATCGCTAAGCAATTAATAGGATGGTCTTACGGGTCAGTGGTGGGTTATTAAACTGCAAATAGTAAATGTTTTCGATAGTAAATTGTTTGCGATGCGATGTTATCATTAGAGTAATAGGTAATTCCGCAAACAAAAGTACTCTCTACTGAATATAAAATAATGTTCTATGTAACTATTATACTGAAGTAGAAATTTCGATAGTTATTATACTGCGACAAAATATAATTGTTATCACTAAACTAAAGGTATTTGTATTATTCCACAACAGTGGCACTAGTGTATCAAACCATACGTTATATGGTATAACAATGAACGCATGATTGTCGTAACAAATATTCACCGAATGGAAACAGACATTGTTTAATAACACGGCGTCATTCACCGCCAGCGCCGACACAATGAGCGAGAGGAGGTTCGGCCGTTCAGTTGTTATAATAACAAACTACCTTTCATAAACTAAGCTGAAAAATCTTACGTCAGAAAAAATCGAAGGGTCCTACGTGCGAATGTAAATGTTACATTAATTGAGTTGATTACATCGAGGCCGCCTGCGGTGAACCTTCAACAGAATTATCTAAAGTTCAACACCGGTACCGATCGCAAATAATTACGATCACCGAAAAGTGAGTTCGAAAGCCGGAAGGTCTCGTCAAAATGGAAAAGCGAAAATTACAGAACAGAATATTGGCGTCTTTCGCGATCTAGAGTCGGGTCGCTCGTTAGCAGTAATCATTTATTTTGAGTGACTGTACTCATATTGAAATCGTTTAAAGCGCGTAAACAATAGCTGGTCGAACGCTAAAATTTAATTTGATCGCCGGCTTTAATAACGCTCCGGCTCCGAGCGGGATTATCGCTCTGTCGGTGCCGAATAATTACGTGTTGTAATTCGTCGAGTCTTACACTCTATTGGTTTTGATTTTAATTCTGTATCGGTCAAAGGCTACTTTTTGCTTATTCAGGATTTAAAAATAAAAAGACCGAACCTGCTTAGTTAATCTGTTCCCAGAATCTGATAAAAGTATAATCCGATTATAGTCACTTATTAATTAATTAATTACTGCTTCAGAGAACTAGGAGGGGCTCATTCGTAAACGTGGCCGACGACTTAATATGATATGTTGGTGGCGAGCTGGTGTGACGATAATCTACTTCCGGTACCTGTATTCTGACAGGTGGCGAATATAAAATTTACCATGCTAAAATATGAATAGCCTGGGCTGGGTAAACAGATATTGGACAGATTATACTTAACTAAACATTCAAAAATGTTATTATTTTTCAGATTATATTATTTGGCGAGATTTAAAGATTTGGCTTTTTTCACATAACGGAACTACGTAATTATGTAATTGTTTCAACGTTTTATTTCGTTTTCTCTTGATTAAGAATTGGTAACTCCTTTAAATCGGGATTAACACTTAAAGTGTTAGTAATTGTACTACCTTTTCAATATACCTACTTAGGTATTCGTAATTACAGGAATCGACTCTATTATTCAATAAAACATAATCCACGGTAAGTTTAGCGTAATGTCAGTTAACAGTTAATGTGCAGTCGTAATCCCTAGAGGCGGTTCATCCCAATTAAATTAAGATTAGCTCTCCCTTAACAAATTTAATATCTTCCATCCCAGTTCACGTTACTGGCTTTGAGGGCTTCAGTTTGCCGCAAATGATTTACAGCTGCGTAAAACTTGGCTGTTCTATTAGATTTGGGATTTAATGGCTCGCATTCATTAACGTACTGTAGCTATCGACACTACCGACAACACTCGCATGTCCCAATGATTTCAAACTATTGCTATTAATCTGCGCAGATTTCACTAACTTTGGTTACCGATTGCGGGCTTTCTACCTATTCTCCGTGTCGTAGATTAGTAGTTAATGCAGTTTAAACAAAAATTGTTCATTGATAAAAAATAAATAAAAGCTCATATGTAATTTACTACTGTGAGTGAACAACAAACAACGGAATATATAAAATGAAATGTAATGAAATAATGCTCGAAGCATTTCACTTTTAACTGCAGCAATTAAATTTTTACATATTGCGAAAATTGTTCCGTAAATAGATTTTGTTTCGTACTTCAAAATTCTTAACTTTTAATAAATGAATCTCGCACCGTATTTTCAAACATATCGTCGTCTTTCTACTGAGAAATGTCCACAGCACGGAATGGAATTAAATTTAAATAAATAAATAGAAAGTTCCCAAAACTTCGCTCCACCTACAAAGAACGAAATGTTAATTTAAAAGGTGTACCGCAGAAAGGTCACACGTTCGGTAATGAATTACATTGAGGCCGTGAGGGATTCCTCCGCACGGTCGGTACGAGTACATCTGTACGGTCGCTGGGCTCGTGGGCTGGTGGGATGAATGCGGCTCGATAATTAAATCTCATACTAATTGGAAGGGGATCGATACACGCTGCCGTACTGATTTTACCAAATAGATCCCCTGTAACTGTTGTTACGTTAATAAAAATGCAATAATGGATATCCGCCCTCCAATCATTCCACTAACAAATGTCGAGCCAAAAATGCTTCGATGGCTCCATGCTCTGTTCATTGCAAGAATCACACTGTTTCTAACTACGTCTCCCCAAGTACACTTTTCATGAATTTCCCGTTGGCAGCAGCGGCGGTTGGTCTATATTCACAATACATACTAGGAGATATTTTATTAACTATAATATTTAAAGTTATTTAAGTGGTTATTTACCATTATGTATTCATATAGCGCAGTAGCTAGCACCCGTGAACTGAGTAGCACTGCTCAAAATGTTTTAGTTTCGAATTTTAAAAATGATGTTCGATGTTAAGAAGTAAACGAGATTTTTTTTAAATTTTGGTTATAAATACCTAGATTCGGTTTTATCATGGAATATCGAAGTACCTAAGTGTCCCTTTAAATAATAATAATATCTACCTACCTTAACTGGTTTACGAGAAGCGAACCGTCAATATTTAATCGAATAAAATGGTGATGATGATGAATGATTAATAGTATCTGACAATTTGCGTATAATTTCCCACTCAAATGCTTCTTTTAATCTTTAGATGCTTCGTAATTTACAATTCTTCTGTTCCATTTCTACTGGCGGCTACCTTTTTATTTCACTCAACGCAACTTCATCAATTTATTAATGTTCTCCGCTTAATGTGCGATTTGTTCTTTTGCAGTTTTATATCCGACTAACGCTATCTACGTCATACACTTACTTACTTTTACTCGGTAATCTAGCTTCAGAAACGTTAATGGATTTGCGTTTAGTTTGTGCTGGTAGGAAACCCGAGATATCCACAATGATATATGCATAATATTATTGATTGCAGCTGTCTGGCTAGCTGCACCCCTTTCTTCTAAAATCAACCATTTAATAAGGTTCGTTACATTGCTGAAGATCCTGTAGGCAGCTGACAACGCTAATAGGTAGCCGTCGGATCATACGACGGTAACGAATGTGCAATTGTAATACATAGAACATAACATTAGTTAAAAGCTTGTGCAAGACCCTGGTAGTGGGAAAATCCCTAATTGCAAATTGCTAATTAATTGGAACATGTTATTGTCATCTACTAAAAACAGTAAATTTCAATATAAAAAGAATTAGTTTTAAATAAAATGAAAATTTTATTAACAAAGCATAATGCGCGTGACGATATTTTTTTATAAATTTAGCGTTCTCTTGAGATTAAAAAAACATCATCAATTAGGTAGATAGAATTGCTGTTTGATTCCGGCCCGTGCGGGCGACGACTTAATAAGTGTAATGTTCAAGTCAAAATAAACATTTAGAACCGTCATTTAAAACTCGTTCTGTTTATTATGAATGTTATCATTTTTATGAATGAGAGGCGAGAGAGCCGCCGCTAGCGTTCCTCCGCGGGGAAATGCTTGTGCTTTTTTGAAGCCATAAAAGCGTCAGCCTACACGACAGATTCGAGAGTATACTCGTACTTTAATGTTGACATTTTTTCAATTAAATCATTTGTTACGGATTACAATTAGATGATTTTTTTATTTCAATCACTTTCGTTTGAAAGCGTAGAGACACAAGTAGGCAGAGACATCAGCTGATCGTATTTGTCCGTCCGTTTGTTTCATGCAGCCGGTGCCGCGCCGGTGCCGCGGCGGCAAACAACGGGGAACGATTTAATATTGTTCAATTCTACCGCCGCCGACTCTCCTCTTACGTCGTACGAACAGCCATTATGAAATGCGCAGTGATTTCTTTTTTCATGTAAAATCCACTCATCATTTATGCATAGCATTGATTTTATGCTTGATTGATTGAAATCATTAATTTGTCTTTAGCTAACGATGTGGATAGTCGGCAGAGGTTGGTGGTGCTGCCAGCGCGTTTGCTATCTCAATACCATAAAAAGAGTTAAATAACAAATGAATATCAGCTGATGTCCGCTTCATACCTACGGAAGACAGTTTCCTTTTGTCAAAAGCACCTTATCAATAAAAAAATATAAATTGTTCTAAGGAAATAACGTACAGTAACTGGATAAACTACATAGTCTTATAAACTATATAATAAATAAAACGAAATCAAAGACATACATACGCAATCTCTCAATAAAACTTGTGTCCGTCAACCTACATTATTAAATTCCAGAGATATAATCCTATGGCAGCCACGCAGCGGAGTATAAGGGAGCACTAAAACAGATTATTTCTCACCATTACTTTGCATTAAAAACACTTTCGATTCTGAAGTGTTATCTTATAATTATAACGATAAACCACTTGCCGCCAGCAATCTGCGGCGTGATGACGTGGCAACATTTTTCTTAATTTTCCGCCAGAACGTTAGCTCGAATAATAATGCTTTTTAAATGGGTCTCTTCCTGACCTCCAACGGATTTTAAATGAAAAGCACTAAGCTGGGAACATTTTAATACATTATAAGTAGCTCCGAACGAAACGTAACGCGTCACATTTATTATTAATTTGCAGCATGGCAACATAAAGACAGTCTAAAGTTTTATTGGCCTTTTGAATCCAGGAATAAATAAAAAAATGGGTTAGATAGGTAACGTAAATTTAAAACGAAGCATTAGTCAGTAAATAAGATTGTATCGGCAATTAAATAGCATCGTCCATCAGTATTGATCACAAGGCGGGGTCGGTGCTAGCAGCAGATCACATCAATCAGCGGCGGCGTCCACTGGCCGCGACATTGCCGCCACAGCTGCCGCTCACATATACTGCAATAACCGGCCACACTTGAAAATAACAACAGCGGTATAACGTCAAGGTTATCAATACGGTTTCTTAATTCTTAATGATGTTGCCAACATTTGAAAACATCATTGTTGCTATAAAATAATACTCAAATTATGCTATCCTTTTAAAATGTTCCTGCCTTTCACACGCTGAAACGAACGCTCGAACGGCAAGAAATTCCAGAAGAAAGAATTTTACTACTTACTGAGTTAATAAAATCGATTAATTATTTCCTACCTACAAATTAATTAAAGTAACTTAATAAAAACTGCCTGGTACTGGTAAGAGAGGGATTTGATAAACAAGATAATTTGCTGCAAATTTGATCGGAGAGCGAGCGGCAAATTACTTTTATAATGTATTCCGTATTATGGCGTCAGGGTATTAAGGTGCTGCTTATCTCCGTTCAGCTGGAAACAATGAGCCATACCTCTCCTCGTCTCTCCGAGGGAACTTTAATATCGGTACGAACGTCGACACTCGGTAGCCACGTACTCGCTAAATTCGTATGTCTATACTGTGTCTGTAGAACGAAACGTAAATATACATCTCCCTCTTTTTGTAGAAGAATTATTTTGGAAAAATATTGTAGTTTGTATCAATCGTATTTATTGACCATGCTGACGTGAAGATGACTATTGTTATAATTATGAAGACTACTTAGTCTAAGGTTAAAATCTACCACCCGCTTTCACTTAGCTTTGAAAACTATTTCACTCAAATGTACGGAACGTATAGTATTTGCAATACAGATTCAACAAATATTTCAATCAAAACATTAATTTCCAGCCACATCATATAAATAAAATAGTGTATTCAGACTAAATAATCCAACAATTATTGTAAAAACTATTGAATCATGTGAGTAACGACAGAAATGCCAGTGATAAGTTTGTAATGACATAGTGAAGATGTTAGCGTGCGTGTGTCAGCCCACGGAAACAGCGTTGTTATTCAAGGGAGGACCGCCGGTGACGATGGGGCCGCTGGGGACGAGCAACAAAGCTCGCAACACCGACGTCATGAAAACCATCAAAGTAATTACTAAAACTGGTCGACGGCCGAGTGCCGACACTGACGAAAGTTCCCCGACGCTGACCTCTATTCCTACGATTATTGATTCTTCCGGTACTCTATTAAACTTGAGAATGATCGAACGAAAGGCCAAATCGACGAAAATTCTAGTTAATCCAGTCTGTTCAGATAGTATTAGCGCTAGTGACGATAGTTCTCATAATTCCCAAAGTGGGAGAACTAAATGGAATGGCAAAAAACAACGGTTAAAAATAGAACGAGAAAAACCTGCTAAAATCGTTGACAAAAATGATTATGAACAATGCCGAGATGGAGCCAAAGAAGACAAGAAGTCTGTTTCATGTTTTAAGATTAAAAGTTGGGAAGACAGATCGCGCATGAACGATGATAAGAAATTGGGTAGAGAAAATTGTTCTAACGAGAACGCTAGTAATTCCATGGATATTAGTAAACCCGACCTTATTAACCATTCTAAAAAATCCACTAAAGAAACATTGGTGGATGAAGGAACAATGACAGACGTGATGCTTTTAAAATTTGATCCGAAAAATCTCACAGAAGGAGCGGTTGCTACTGATGAGGTAAGTAACAATGCATGATGTTGATAACTATAATTAGTACAATATGTAAGATTTAATTTTAAAATCTTATGTCGTTTCGTTATGCTTGAAATCGGGCCTAAGGTCGAATTTTATACATGGTTTCGTGAAAGTTAGTGCGGTTTAGAGTGGATTTTATAAGGTTATAGATGCATTGTTAAAGTAAAAATTATAAGAAGGTATTGATCCAATCCAAGTAGACGACGCGGTTCCGCGGCGGGGCTGGGAATTACCTTTACTGTGGTATAAGTATTGAGATCGCCGCCGCGCCGCCGCGCCGCCCCGCTGCACCGCCACCGTCTCAATCTGTATGGTAATTGACTGCAATATCCTCAGGGCCGCAGCCGATTCACAGTGCTTTTATTTTACTTATTGCAACATTTGACCACCAAATGATTCTAAGTTCAGCTATCGGTGAGTGAACCCATCAACACAGCAAAATCGGAACTGCTAATATTGAGAATACATCTGTCCTACTTCCATCCCCTGTGTTAGAACTATCCGTTTTTTAAATATTAAGTGTTAAGGTAGACAAAGCAGGGATCGTCAAAAGTTTCAGTGTACTTAAGGTAGGTAGTGGAGGCAACGAAGTTACCGCGTCGCGGCCGCTCGTAGCTAAACTAAACTAGTCTACAGGCAAACACTGGCTAACTGTGTTTACACCTCTTTGTTATAGGTAAATGGTTTCTAGACGGCTAAATTATTCGCTACGTAGGTATATGTAAAAGGCAGTATTAATATAGGAGGTATAAAATGAAACAGTTACTACATACCTCTTAGGTATAGGATCTTTATCTGCGGGTACAGCAGCGCTGCCTCGTATGTTTTCTTTAAAATTAGATTCCTAAAAATTAATGGCATAATCGCACAACACCTGCGATCAAGGATAGTACTGTTGTGACATAGCTTATTTATCTTATGAGAAACAAATATTTGATAAAATTAACTAAAATATTTTCTAAACGAAACGTAATTAAAGTGTATTGAAACTTAGAATTCGTATAGTTAAATAACCTTGCAAGTATGAAACAATTGCTTTACGGCCGCATATTTTCGTGAACTTCGTTTATATCATGAAGGCATTTCGGTGTTCTAACAAACAACAAACAAACATATTCCGGTATTTTACATTTAATAGAAGAATAAAAATTAAAAATAAACATACCTATACTAAATTAAAGACTTTAAGTAGGGGCGGTAAATGTAATGCTTAAACTTAGTTTCATTTCGTACACCCCGTGCATGTGATAGTAATCACGGCGCAGCGTAGTATCAGTACCTGACCACCTGGTATCTATACCGGCGCCGCGGCGGGTTGTATAGTATCGGCTCGCCTGCTGTCCCTCGCCGCTCGTAGAAGCCGGTGATATCCAAACTTTTCAATGGATTGCTAAACACGTGTAAGGGGAGTTGTAAAGGATATTCTAAACGTTTACTCCCACAGTGCGGGGCCCAATCGTTTGAGACGGTGAGGGCTTTCTTCCACACCAACCTAGTTTAGATATTTACTTTACGTGTATGAATATAGTTAGGAAAAAAAATCTTACCTAACACTATTTATGTAGTTTTCGTTATTTTTATAATCTACTAGACGACGCCCACGGCTTCGCACGCGGAAGAATAGTTAAAAAATATATTGCATTTATCCCAAGGGAACCTATAATCAGGATACAATCTATCTCATGTCCTATTCCTGGATGCAAGCTATCTGTGTGCTAAGTTTCAGCTTAATCCGTTTAACGGTTAGAGCGTGGAGGACTTACAAACATTCACATATACAAACATTAATTTCGACCAAATTTGATTACCATAAAAATGTTTCTAGTGAGTTAATCTTAAAAGATAGACATATACTGTCGCGGACATTTTTTTAGATCATTTAAAGCGGAATAATTCTTCCATACATATTTTTTTGATATCTTGAACCGATTTCGCAGCGCACGCAACGGAAGCCCTCAAAGATGAATAATTTTCCCCGTTTTTTCCACATTTTCCATTATTTCTTCGCTCCTATTAATCATAGCGTAATGTTATATAGCCTATAAGTTTCCTCGATAAATGGACTATCTAACAGTAAAAGAATTTTTCAAATCGGTCCAGTAGTTCCTGAGATTAGCGCGTTCAAACTAACAAACAAACAAACAAACAAACAAACTCTTCAGCTTTATAATATTAATATAGATAAGATTTTGTAGGTTTCCTTTTTCGTAATATTTCGTATACTTTTTTGAAGTCGGTTTAATAAAAAAAATAAGTACTATCTTATTTATTAATTTTTAGTTTATATATTGTAACTGCATTGTCTTTGGCTGCGTTTAGAATTTTTATTGATAAATGTATGAGAATAAAAAAAAATATGTTTTTATACATTTTTGACAATAATTGTATATTCGCTCTTTTTTATTAATGTCTACCTAGCAATCTCTTTGAAGTCCTTTTCGTTAAAATTCCGTCTCGTTTTTAAAAACTAGTGTTCTGTGTTTTGAAATGTATTAAACATTTATCTTGTATCATTCACTGTCGGCCCTCTCTAAACAAGTACAGCACCAGCACCGCTCTTACAAAAGAAAAGACGCAGTCACTCCCCTTTTTAATTGTAAAAGATTCCACTCAAATGCGGAGTACGGAACTTGTCGCCGTTGAATAAATTGTACGTTGCTTTTTATACGTGCGTGTCCATTACGTTGCTAAATCAATTTTACGTAAATATAAAATACTGTTGTGTTGTACAAATCGTATTGTTTTATTATTGTGATATATTATGGGTTTTATTTACAATGAATTTTAGATAAATAAGTTGGTCTAACTAGGTTCTTATTTCATGTTATAGTCAATGCCAGAACCAGTAATTCTTAATTCCTACAAGACCTTTAAGCATCCTAATTTAATTTTAAAAAATGTTCAGTTTCGCAACGGAAAAATTGCTCTAAACGTTGCAAGTGTCATGATTGATAAAGTTCTCTCGTAATTAAACTTTTAATTTACTCTCATTTTTTCTGCGAAGTTAGTAGCTAGGTAAGTTGCTCGACATTTTCCTGTTTTGTGTGGTATCGTTAATGAGTTCTTCAAACAGAATCTCTCTGATGTTTTGGTCAATAATTAAAATGTTATTAGGGGTCTCTGCAGCTGATGAAAAGATGGAACCCTCATGAATTACCCTCGTTACGTATCTCTTTCCTCGTTTTTTACTTTATGTAAAGATCCAGGTGTGGGAAATCGAATTAACGGACACAATATAAGTAACAGGCACAATATAAAAGTATATTCAACCGAATGTTAAGTAATATGAATGCGGTACGAAGCTACCGATATTTTAACAGAGTTCACTGGTTGCCTGCAGCCGAGTCATTATCAAATAACACCATAAACGTTGGCTCATGGTTTCAGCAGTCATTTTTCTAAAGAATTTTTAAACAAGTTCTTTTAACGTGCATGGCTGTCAGCTTAAAGCACTCGTAATAATGATTCTATACACGTATTATAGTAACGTGTTTTCTGCGATCTATTAGGCGGTTATATTAGCACAAAACCGCGGCGCAATGGTCTTGAAGGACATTAATACACTTCAGCGATGGCGAGTGAAATATATTTTTCAGACCATTTTCAAACAAAAACGAGGTCAAAGACAATCCCGGCTGTCGTCGGCGCCTCAACCGCCTCATCAGCGCGCAGTACGAACCTCCCTCATATTTCAAGTTAGTAAGTGTTGGACATTAGTTACATATCTCCTTGTGAAATAACATAAAAGCGTCAACTTAAAGCCAGAAAGATAAATATGTTGTCAAAATTGATTACATAGTAGGTGGACGAAATATAAATATTTTAGATGAACACGAAATGTGGCAATCAGTAAGGCAGTTGCTTGTCGATTACGAGTCAACATGGAATGCACAAAATGACTCTATAATATAAGAATTTAACATATTATATTTAGCCTGAATGTTAGGCTTTTTTAGCCTTTAATTAGAAATGCACCCTTGTCTAGATTGTTGATGTCAGTGATTACCGTACGATGGTTCCGAGCTGTTGTAGTGTGGCTCGTCAGATAGCTCGGCATTGTTGTGCAGGCGGCACACCTCCTAGAGACGAGAGTTTAACATGAGTCACATCTACATCATCCTTGTTGCATCGTTCCTCCTGACGGTGAAAGATCATATCTATTTCCTTAAAGCGGAGATGGTACTTTAGTACGCTGTTATATTTGATGTAATGGGACGAGGGAATAAGTACTAGGCACATTCGCTAGTATTCATAAATAAGGAAAACAATAGTCACAAACAGGCATCTTGCTTAACATTATCTAATCGCGTCTGTATCAAAAAATCTTAAGCGCGGTACTTTCAAGACACGTCGATTTAAATGAATTTCAGACACTCGATTGGCTTTCATTGAGTGACAGTAGGCTATGCATTTTTAATGAAACCCGAATAACATTTAAATGTAAAAAAAGCTTAGCTGATTTTATGATTGCTTATAAATGAAAAGTGTAAGGGGTTCCTGGTTCGTGGTCCCTACACCCCGCGAGCACGCCGCGGCGCCGCTCTCCGGGTATAATGAACATGCATATTTAATTCCTTCCCAAGCCTTTCATGCATCGACGGCCGCAAAAAGTAGTATGAACGTACAATTGACGGCATTGTCTGAAAATTTCACTTAAAAATGAAACATAAATACAGAAAAATTGGACAAATTTCGAGCGCTGTTGTAATACTGTACACATGTAGGTAGAAGTATTTTCGCGCTCATAGTAGTATTGCTTCAATGATATAACGATATTTTTTATTGGTGCCAAATTAAGGGTAATAAAAAAATATTAAAATAATTATGGTTTTTATTTTCCATAATTTAGCAGTGTCCGCCGCATCGTACATATATGTAAATCTGCCCATTAATTTCACAGTAATTGGCAAGGTCCGCTGTTGCGGACACCACTTTTCCCAGCAGTGGGCTATTGTAGATTTATTTTTTTTAATTTTTCCAGGACTTTATGACATACCCCTGAAGCCACAAAATTGTCAAATTCATATGTTTTGAATATTTTTATCGGTTCCAAAGGAAACTTCGGTGTGCTCAGTACAAAGTAAAAGTCTCCATGAGGAACTGTTCCCTACACGCGCGGTCCGAGTCGTCAATGACCCGACTCAGAGAATACTCTCCAGTCGAAATACTTACATAGTTTCCCTTATTGAGTTTTACCGACTGATGGATGGAGAAATTTTTTGACTTGCTACGATTTGCATCACTTCTCGAACAATACCACCGAGTTGGTCCATTTTGATTATACTTCTGGAACTTATCCCGCTTTAGAGTAGAAAGTCGCTAACGAGTAGGTACCTAAACAGCTTCATAGACGGTCTGCTCTGTCGTGGTTTATAATACGAAATGTTCCATTTGTATGTTTAAATATGACGTAAGTATGTTCGTTCGCAGTGTTCATACGGATGTAATCAGTGATATAATGAAGGCGCTAAGTGTAGTCCGCACCGATTCATTATGAATTCATCGGGTAACGTCAATGGCAGCCCATATTTAAAATTTCGTCTTTATTAGCACTCCGGGTCTTAATTTGCTGAAAAGGTCCGCGAAATTATAAACGGCTGCGTTTTTATTGCCTTTTCATGTTCAATTGGAGTAAAAGTTTTAATGTCCGAAGTAGGAGTACCGCGAGTGCTTACTGCTTTTAACAAGTATCTAACTTTTAGTTAAAAACCTTTAAGTATTTTTTCGTGTTGCGCGTGATATCAGTTGTTTATTTTTAATTCAGTAAGTTGAATGTTTTAAAATTTAATACGACACTAAAGGAACTGGGATGGGAAGTCACGTGTTTTTATTAAATTACGAAGCACTATAATAGCGAAACTATATCTAACATCTACGTCTATTATATTATGCATATTCACAGTAAGTTTTAACGAAGTCTCGTCTCATATCTGTACCTTCATTTGATTTTGAATTCCGATCGAATCGGATTTTGTTTGGAATTTCCGCAGTAGAAGCTTCTTTAGTCTCGATAGCTCAAAGGGTTATAAAGTTACCAGCGACTTCAATCGTGTGCCGAGTGCTACAACGTCCTATCAACTACATTTTTGGAACCCTGCAGTTAGATTTCGGAGGGGTAACATTTGAAAGAATTAAAAATATATTTATTCTTAGCTTGAGCTTTGGCGTGTGATTTCTTCGGGCGATTGCGACGTCAGGTTTTAGTTTTTAAATTTATTGCTTGTGTAAGTCCACAAGTAAAGAAAAAGTACTGTAACTTAATCTCACGTAAATAAATGGCCCGATGAAAAGTGGCAATGTACGCCGCATCGCTCTCTACATTGCACTGCATACTTATACGAGTAGCTTAAAGGACGTAGATCGAGCGACGCGGTGTTTCGTTTTCATTTAAATATCTCCATAAGTACGGATCGTGATGAGAGTTCATTAACATTTTAATTCCACTTCCCTTATCCAGTAGTTACGTTCGGTTCCTTTCGGAACAAAAAGTGGCGAGTTACCGAGTCCTCTCTCGTCCTATGATAATGTTAATTTGAGGAACGAAAGGTCCTCTCGTTTACTTAGGCGAAATGGTTACAATGGTTACTTTACATGTCAATCGCGGTCTGCAAACCCTCGGATGTAACTTTTACCTTACAGATACTTGTATTTTATAGTAAGTGAAACATTTTGCGAAAGGGGTGTACCTATGTATGTATGTATGCCTGCTATTACAAAATTAGATACAATCAAGGTTAGAAACTTATACAGAACAACGAAATTTTGTAATTTTATCCGTGAGTACTTAGGTTAGGTGCTAATTAAAGTGTAAAGAAATTATAGTGTGGGTTAATTGTTTGTTATTGAAAAGGAGGAAAATATTTGTTTGTGAGAAGTCTCAGAACTTGTTGAACTTTAGATGATACGTACCTACTTATATTAGTAGGATTATTCATTTGTATGTTACGATACGAGTTTTCGCGGGAATTTGTATACCTATTGGTATAAATAAAAATCTATTAAAACGAGAATGCGAACTAAAAATGTTACGCACACATACATATTATGGTATAAGTGTGATAAGTGGTAGTAGCAATTGTATCGAATGCAAATACTAAAGCACGGGGGCAGCGAGCTTGTTGTAATTAAAGTTGAGAACATATACCGAGAGCCGGACACACTTCTGGTCTAAAGTTTGATTGGACTGAGGAGGTCGGAGTCCAAACCGGCACTGATATATTAGGTACCAGTTATTCATATCCTTCAAGCTGAAAAACAAAAGCCAGATATATGTGTAACGTACTATTTCAGATTAGCAGCGTTACGTACTATTATATTGAATACGTATTATTATAGAAATATGTATTACGTACTATTTCAGATTCGTCTGACTATTGCTTATCTAATTGTACTTTACGTTGATATATTATACCATTATATTTAACAATAATATTTGTCAGGTACATAGGCAGTGCGCGAAGGTTTCGTAATGTTTTTTTGAAAATGTTTCATGTAAATATCAATTT
Organism: Lerema accius; assembly: GCA_001278395.1. Classification (NCBI taxonomy): domain Eukaryota; kingdom Metazoa; phylum Arthropoda; class Insecta; order Lepidoptera; family Hesperiidae; genus Lerema; species Lerema accius. The sequence continues at coordinate 41,091 of LGAG01001179.1, read as the reverse complement.
GGTCTCCCTCTCCCTACAAATATTGCTACTTTGAATTCGTTATTTTCGCATTGAGCTTTATGACTAACCCATGATGTGATTAGTTGGTTGCTAACATCTTAATACGAGTGCATATTCATTTTAAGACACAGCTTACGTGTGTTTGTCACTGAACTTCACCAAAACGGCTGGACCAATTCCAATAAAAAATTTGTAAGGGAGGAACCGATTATGGTTTAGAACCACAATTGGACCCGGCAGTCGTTGCTGATGTCGAGATATTTAAAAAAAAAATTCCGGTACGCTGAGTATTTACTATAGATACCTACATGAGAAATTTAAAATTGAAGCTTATGACGTGCGTATAAATGTGAAAAATTAGAGGTTCAACCAAATTAAAAGTGATAAAATAGTGGCAAACAAACTCTGCCTGATCTTTTAATCTAATAGGTATAGGTATTATAAGTCAAGACTGACTATGTCGTGTGTAGATACTACTTAATAATAAATTAATTGAAGTAGCAGAGTAGTGTCGTGCGCTATGTATAGAGCCCTAGTATAACGTTGTAGTGAATTTCCTCAAATAAAATTTGTCTCACATTTTTCCTCCGCGGTCCTATTAACTCTCGTTATTGCCACCGACAATGAGCTTCGTAGTTACTGAGTATCACAATGCACGGGGCCAGTATCTAAGGCTATTTATTTTGAGGACGAAGCGAGCGTCTTCATTTTTCCAGCTGTAATTGCGGTCGCATTCCGTCGGCGGGCGAGCGGCTCGAGCTGGACGCGTCGTGTCCGTCGCGGTCACGGGAAAATAATATCTGCCAGAGGTCGATGTCCACCGACAGACACATGACACGTGGATGCCATGCCATATGGTCTAGGGTCGACGTTAAATAACACGACATATTTTGTGCGCAATGGTAATAATTATAATTTGTGTTTTAGTACGTTTGATTACATTAATTTCGTTTTGTCCATGGATGTATATATATAACAGCTCTAGTAAAAACGAATGTGCTTAAAACTAAAAAGATGTAGTGAAACTTCTTAGTTTAATACTTTTTTTGCTATCTTACACCTATTATCACCGGTCTGATAGTTTAATTAGTACGAGATTTATCTCATAAACTTTAGTTTATGATCATTATTCTGGTGTTTCGATTCGCAATTTAAGAGGAAGAAATGGATAGGTCGCCGTGAAAGAAGATCTTCCGGAGGGGTCGGGGTCGGGGGCCACTTGACTTTTGTATTTTTGACGAGCCCCGGCTCCGGGAAGACAAAGGGCGAAGTAATAATGTCACCCAGAAGAATGGAGCCAACACAAAACACTGAAGAGTTGTGCCATTGTCGTGCGCCTCTCACACACACAAT